>VRLP01005922.1:0-32572 GCA_009660295.1 Lophius piscatorius | reverse complement strand
TGCTAATCTTCAAATATTTTCCTATTCTGTTGTGCATACCTATGTCTTAGTGTGAAACCAGTTAGTGGGTCTTATGCCTGATGAACATACAATTAGAAGCAAGTAAAGTTTTTTACTCTTCATTTTCCTGTTGCTCTAGAATATTGACACACTACATGAAGGGTTTATAGACAGTATATCTATCAATTTCTTATGAAGGCTTTCGTTGTACTACACCAGCTGTAATGATTCACTACAGTCACACTTTGGACAACATTCTGGCTTTCAAGTTTCCCCTTAAGCTAACAAAATATTTTCCTTTTTTATAAAATATCACTCAGCTAAAAAAAAAAAAAAAAGCTCACAAATTCTTAACAAGTTCCAGCAATTTCAAATAAGTCAAGTCCCAATAAAATTATTGAAATCATATACGCATCTAAGTGAAGAAAAAAATCCCAGTGTTCTGATCTTGGATGTTTACAGCTATTCAACAGTCTTTTGGATGGCCCGGTGTTACTATCCTGTGTGTGCAACATTAGGCCAAACTATCCTTCCAGGGGTGCCCGCAGAGGAATGCAGCCATCCATCTCCAGGGACTCAGGCCAACCTTCATACTTGTTGCTGCTCTTACTGTTCTTCATACGCTGAGGAGGAAAAACACAGGAAAAAAGAAGAAATGTCAACAAAGCCAACTGGATCAGCTTCTCATTGCATACAGGCCACAGGCTAATGCAAATGTGGCATTGAACAAAAACAGAACGTAGTTGAGCCGTTTGTGCTACTTTTTATGGTGGTTGTTTATAAGATTAATTTTCCCCACCAGGCCTCATACACACCTGTCTTGGAACAAAGCCCATCCCAAAGTGACCCCCAACAATCACCACCCCACTCATTAGCACACACAATCTGCATCCACACATAATTGACAGCATTCTGAAAGACCGGTTATGTATTCTAAATTGATATACCACATGTCAAGACACATTAGACATTAACAGCCAATGACATTTAGAGCTAGGGAGGTTGGACTTCAATCACCATCTCACTCAGCCAGTGAGGAGTTACCTTTAGCCGTGGATGTTATACGAGTACAGTCCCTGGAGCACAGGTTTTACAGCTGGCAATTGTCAATGCTTATGTCAGACTGCAAACTAATGGAAAGCTGAATGGCCTTATCAGTTTAATAACAGAATTAACAATGAATTCTTTTGATTTTCTATAACAAGCCCTCAACAGAATATAAGAAGTCTATATCTTCATAAGTACTATTACAGTATGTTCACTTATATTACAAAACCATGATTAATTAATAAAAAAAATTTGTATCTACATCAGCAATAAGACCTGCTGAACATGGCCAATGTGTATTCAAAATTATTCCAGGAACATTACAATCTTCACACAATGGCTGAAAAATGTATGAGAAGCGGACAAAGGGAGAAGCATGTTCTACTCTTTTAGTAACTCTTTCAGTATCGCCTGCCTATAGTAATTAGCTGTATTAATTTCAATTGTTTATTCAAGCTTTGCAAGCTGGCTGATCTTTACCTAATGTTCTGTTTGTCCACTCAAACTAAGAATGCTTGTTTTTAGAAATCCATAGCCTGACTTTCAGACCACAAGGCAGGCCCGGTCCAGTTCTCATCTAAAAGGAACTGGACCGGGCCTGTGGATAATAAAGAACCTAAAGTACGTTGAACGTGCCTTAAGGAAATGAGTCACTTAAAAATAAGTCAGATATAATAAGTATGAACCTGAACTTTGAATAACTGGAAAGAAAAACTGGCTTAGAGGACACGCTACCTCAACGGAACAGACCGCACGTATTGCACAGCACCTTCTCTTTCTCTCTCACGGTCTTCATCACCGTCTCTTTTTTTTTCTCCATCAATATTCCTCCTAAACATCTGGCTACCTTATTAATTTTCCGTCTGTTTCAGAGCAGAAAGTAAGCAGGCTCTGTTGATATTTAAATTTAAATATCACGGCCGTCAGGTTTATCTGGCAATGGAAATGTGTGATTGAAAGATCGCTGGATGGATGGATGGATGGATGGATGGATGGGTGGATTGATGGATGGATGGATGGATGGGTGGATTGTTGGATAAACCGAGTGTGTGTGCAGGAAGCACAGCTGGTGCTTTTTTATTACATGGCGTTTAACAACCAGCAGTTCATTGGTAAACTTCTGTAGCAAGCTGTTACACCACGCTTCGGTTGATGAAGCTGACTTTCCGATTTGTTTACCGTCAAAGAACTACCATTTATGAGCAACGATTTGCGGTCAATATCATTCACTCCACCCTCATCCACACAAACAACACTGGTACTCAATTGAGGTATGTATCAACTTGAAGATGAACAATATCGTTGATGGTCCATAGTGGAGTGGTTCGTACCTCGGTGACAAGGTTGAATCTTACGGATATCAGAGACCTTTCTGGGGAGGTATACGCCGTATCCCTGTGTATCACATTGACTACACCACTGAGGTCAGGTGACTGAGATAGCCATGGCAAAACTTTTATTTTGTGATCTTTAAAGTATTCTCTGGTTGACTTTTAAGAGTGCCTAGACCAGGGCTGCTCCTAGACAAATTGGAACCCTAAGCAGAATTTGGTTATGGTTACACCACACTCTAGTTTCAATTTCCTGGCAGAGGTTTTCATCTTATATCTAATGGTTTTGAAGGTGTTCTTGGAACCATATCTTTTAAGATGTCCGGGGACCAAACAGGATCAGAGATCTAACACCAGATTTTCAAGTAGGTATGAGATAATTTCTGTATCCTTTCGTGCCACGCCAAACCCATCTTAGATGACAAAAGCTCTATTTTGGTTTCCAATGACCTTGTTCCATTGAAAGTCCCAGTGGTGTTTGGCAAAATGTAGGTGCATAAGCTTGTTTTTTCTTGCTACCCTCCCAAATGAGCTTTTATGCCCTCTGATGGAGGTTAGGGAGACTTCCAGATTTCAAGATTGAATTGATCTCTGCAATTCTCTAGCTCTGATCATTGGATAGTCTTTTTGCCAGATGAACAATCCCCCTCACCGTGCATGGGGTCAGTTTGAAGACACATGTTCTTCCAGGCTTATTTTTTACATGTCCAGTCAAACTTCTAGAAATGTAAACTTCTTCAATGCTGACTGTTTCACCTCATATTTATATCCCAGTTAAACAGGAAGTCAAAAATTCCACATTGAAGAGTTGCAACTCAAATAGGTGAAACTAAAAATATAAAATGGGGCTGGAAATGTGCCTCTGTCATCTTTTAATCGCAGGATTTCATAGGGTGGTAACAATAGTGGCACACACGTGTCTGAGTATAATATATGCCTTTTGTGCAAAATTTTATAAAAAAAAAAAGTTTTACTTGAATAAATGGCTAAATGTATATGATTATTTGAATTTGAGTTCATGGTATAAACATAAAGACATATTTGCACTTCTTTTTATTCATTTTTTTTAAGGGCGCATGTTATGTCAAGGTAGGCAGAAATTAAAGATTTACAAATTGCTATTTTATATATATCACTGCTGGTTTTGTTGTTGTTTTTGTTGATGTTGTTGTTTTGCTGTTATTATGCTTGTCTCCCTTTCCCCCCCAACCCCTTTATGTTTCTCTCTTTTTTTCCACCAGCCCCCTAACTCCACTTTTCCAGTTTGGGTGCCTCATCTAATAATAAATAAAATTCAGATTAGGCAAAAAAAATTGTAAACATTTCTAAATTGCAAAAGGCACCACTGCAACATATGGTTGATATGTATGAACAATATGAAGATAACTGAAATAGCCAAAGTAAAATTATTTCCCCCAAATCGAGAAAAATGTAATGCTAGAAATACTGAAAAGATAAAGACTAATTAAAAAAGTTTTAAAAAATATATTGCATGCAACCTTCCTGCATTACATGCTGGACAAAGTAGTACTATGCTGTTGTGCTGTGCTTTTGCTTGTTCAGCCAACAACATGTGTCAAACGTGTGTTACCTTGGCATCAACAAATATTTTGAAAATACGCCCACTCATGTTAATTATCAACAATAAACACTATTACCAATATTATGTTTTCTTCAACTTCATTCAATGACACAGGAAGGATCTCTTTTTACGGCACCTGTGGGCTATTAATGGTAGGCAAACCAGCTACCAACACTAATTCTACTCATAACCTTAGTTCAGTATAGTAACAACAACGTACCTGTTCAAAAGGACTCTTATTTTCAATGCCCTTGGCTCCAACAAATACCCAACTGTCTCTAAAGGCCAACTCCTTCACTGCCGTGCTCCCAAGCTCCTCAAATAATTGTCTTGCCTCGTCATTGAACCTGTCAAAGGAATGAGGACAAGGTAATAGGATAATGTTTAATAAGTGGGCTGGCTATTCCTCAAAGCAAGAGATTTACAGTTTAATCCAAGTACTCAACTATTGTTAAATATGTTTAAATTAAATTGGATTAGAAAGCCATTGAAGGGATTTAAGAACAGGGAGGAATTTATAAACATGCTACCTTTAAACACCAAATGCTATCAGGAGATTGATTGATAACAAATGATCAAGCGATCCGATGTCATTAAACATGATGCCTGATTTTTGAAGTCTCTGTAACCTCCTTCAGTGACAACTGGACCTTTTGCTATGTTATGCTGATTTTCTAATTAATATATTTTGTCACCTTTCCCCATATTACTTTATTACCTAATTGCGGATGTACCTACTCTACTCTTTTGGCAAATTGTTTTTTTTTGCTTTGCGATAATTTTTTCTTTCAAAGGAATTTGAGGATGTTTCAATGAATACACATATATCCAATATATATATAGTTAGTGATAATTTTAGAATTCTGCCAATAGTGGTGTGCATAATGGGAAGTTTGGCTATAAAATTGATAGCAGGCAAACCGATAAGCATCATACCCACAGTAGCAGTAAACAATTGGTTTGAAGTAAAATCAAGGAAAAAGACAGGGATGTTAGAAAGGGATCGGTAAGCACTTCATGGATTCTTACTTTGAGGCTGGGTCATCGAAGGAAGCCACAAAAACAAGTGTTCCTTCATGGAGTGGCCGGAGAAACTTTAACAGGTCAGAAACATCTGAAAATGAACATCAGATAATAAATGAATTGTAGTTTATAGCCTGTTATTACCAAGCCATATGTTGCTTTTGTGAGTTATACTTTATATGGTCTGGTTTTAATTATTACCTCCTGCCCACATATCAAAATTCTTTGTGTCCATAAGGTCTCCTGTCACACCTGGATCAAATAGACATGGTTCAGATATGAAAAAATAGCAAAATTAATAAGAACTTAAAATATTAAAACAAAACAGACCAGTTTAAACATGGAGGAGACACTCCTACCATTCACCAATGCTACGTTTAATCCTCGGCCAACGTTGTTCTTCACACTGCTCAGTAACCTGTGGGACAAAAACACAAGAGGTTTAACCATTATCTCACTCATCTTAAAATAACACTTATTTACCTTGCACATAAAATTAAATATATGCACAACATATAGGCTGTCTGGAACTTGAGAAACAACTACATATAAAAAAGACCCCTGCCAAAAGAAATGAATGAGGAACGGATGGACTGAAAGAATACTTGCATTCAGATTTCCAGACAGACTTGAAGGCCCGGTTATGACAGCAAAGAGGAGAAAGGAATATAAAGAGAAAATAAAAAAAAGGAGGGAAAGAAATGAGAGAGCAGGGTAGACAGATAAATGGAAATGGCAAAACTGAAACTCACATTTTGTCCTCTAAGCAAATTTTGGGCCCAATGACGTTGGCAGCGCCAGATACCAGGCGGAAAGCCAAATGTTTTGGGGGACAGGGAGCTAATAGTCCACATTTATACCTTCGGGGCCGAGTTACAGCTAAAACAGAAGACACATTATTCAGAGGATGATCATGGTAGAGGATGAAACATTGTGAAGACACTTCACAAGTAAAGTAGTCATAAAATGATTCTATTAAAGTTTCCTCTTCTTACCATGTGTAGAATCCTCAGTTGTACCTGTAAAAAATACACATTAATTTCATATTGGATCATTTTGTACAGGCCATTGATAAAACATGCATCAAGATTAAACAAACATGTAAAAAATGTTGTTAGTCTTTAGTCTCAGTCTTCACGCCCATCATGATGCGCTCTAATTATTGGTTTTGTTTCTGACCCCCAGTACAAACTCAAAGATATTACACTGCAAGGTAAATAGAGTATAGACACGCTCCAAACATCATATTTATCAGCTAGCACTACTGAATCTTTAACATTTTTGTCAGTTCAGTTATAATTTTAATGAATGAATTATCATTTCAGATATACTTTTCTTACCACTGAAGAAATTTCGCACGGATGAACCACTCTGCCCTCCAAATAAGGTGCTCATCAGCAGCCAGGTAAGCCCAACCAACATCAGAACCACCATAGCTCTCAGAGGCCCTTTCAAGGATGACAGGACAGTGAACTTCAGGCAGACACAGAATCACAATCAGACCAATAATATCAAATTGGAATGTAATATAAATAAATTCACCAACCTGTTAGTCTCATGATTCACTGTTTCATAGGCCTGAGATGAAAAAAAGATTTTGTAGATAACTTAATATGGTGGTTTATTGAATTTCACGTTTGTAATTTCAGTGTAATTACATTTTACAACTATATTTATCAAAATCGCATCTCCTTTTTCATTACAGAAGTTTTTTCATCGGGTTCAATAAAAACGTATGGTTTAAAAAGTAAATACCCAATAGAAAAGACAAGTACGGACCCATTTAGAGAGGATAGTTGTTTGTTTGTAATTTGAAAGGATATAGTTTAACGGTGCGCTGGAGATAGTTAAGATAGGATAAGTAAAATAATATTTTTACAACAGCATACAGGTAGGGTAAGTATACAGAATTGACCTAATAAAACCTGAGATAAAATATAAATTGATTAATAGCTGTTAGCTGGATAGCTATTTTTTTTAATATGACTCAAATAATTAAATCTTGATTGAAAATTGTCTTAAGTACTGTTCTTTTAAAAGTTTGAACGCGATTGCTTAAAGGTGATTTCATTTAAAGTTCACTAGGTCAGAGCGCAATCAGAAACTGCTGCTTTTTCGGTGGCCATCGAACATGCCCCTCCGGATACGAGATTTGAATGGATAACATGAAACTAAACATAGAAAGACAAGAAAACTAAGCAAGTAATAACCATCGGTTTTTATACATGATCGACCTTCCAAATAAAAATAAATGGAGTCCCTTACCTCCTCCTTACCTCCTCAGAATAGCTTGATGTCGACACTTTTGCTGGGATGTAATTAAAGATAGACAAGCTGTTGCTTTCCACAGCCAATTTCTTTCGATGTTTCCTCATGAAGACCCTACTGGTGTCATATTACTTTCAATCAGAAGACATGCAAACACCAAGTAGATAATTTCAGCGGTAACGTATATGCTATTTTATACATTGAATGGGCATGAAAACATCGCAGTTAGGTTTATCCTGTCTTGCTTCCGCATATACTATGAACGGGATGTCCGTGTCCACTGCGCCTGCGTGAGAAGGAACACATGACCAAAACTAATTCGGATTTTATTTGATCAGATTTATTTTTTTAAGGTTGATTTTCCTTTTCCCACCCAAGTCGCCAGGACGGGGGTGGAGAGGTTGTAGGGGGGAAGGAGTGATTCTTATATAGAAATAGATCAGTTTCGTCACATTTCCCATGAGTCCCCACGGTTTCACATGAGTTCCCCTTCGGCCGCCATTACAGTGGGCAAAATTGCATAAACAATGGCGAATTCTTAAAATACATTCGACACAAGAAACTACAGTCAGTACAACGACATTTGGATTGGTAACCCTCCAACGGCAAAGAGGCAAAAATAAAACTATTAACCAAATACAACAGCAAAAAAAAGAGGGCTAGTAAATAAACAATGCAGTTGTGCAGTTAGTCCTTGCAGGGCTGTGCAAACAGTAGTTCAAAACAGCAGTGTCAGTGCAAAGAGTGCAGATTAAAGTGTCCTGACCTGTAGCAGACGTTTTGGGGTGGGGTGGGAGCCTGGAGTCATTTACCTGTATAAATAAAGGTTTAACAAATAAATAAATTTAGTACTCAGTGTCACATGTGTGGAGGCAGCTCTGGTGAAGCTCTGGGGAAGAACCTGTTCTTATTTGTGTGTGTTCTGTTGGTTCTGTATCTTTTCCCCGATGGCAAAGGGACAAACAGACTGTGACATGGGTGGGTTGGGTCCTTACTAATGATGCTAGCCTTCTTGTATAGACAGCTATCATATATTGGGCCCAGATTTGGGAGTTCTTTCCCCACATTGCTCTGAGCAGATTTTACGATCCCCGCCAGGTCTTTCCTGTCCTCCACAGGGCAGCTGGTGTACCACACTTTCGCGCAGTGGCAGACGATGTTTTCTATGATGCTCCTGTAGAAGTGAACCAGGAGCTGAGAGGGGAGTTTTGCATCTCTGTTGAGCCTTCTTTACCAGGTGGGATATGTTGAAGGACCATGTCAGGTCTTTTGTGATGTAGATTCCCAGAAATTTGATGTCATTCACCCTCTCTACCTCCTCACCATTTATGTGGAGACGGGTATGAGTGGTCCTCTGGTTCCCCTGAAATCTACAATCTCTGTGGTTTTGGTAGTGTTCAGGAGCAGGTTAATGTCTAGACACCACTTGACAAGTTGTTGTACCTCCTGTAGTGACTCTCCACGTTTTTTGATACGAGTGCCAATATAGTGGTGTCATCAGCAAACTTCACTACAGTGTTGTAGGAGTGGAAAGGTCGTGAGGAGGGATGGACTGAGCAAAAGGCCCTAAGGTGCTCCTGTGTTCATGAATATGGGTGGAGCAGCTGATGAGTTTGTATACCAGTTTATGGGGGACAATTGTGTCTGAAGCGGAGCTTAGATCTACAAATAGCATCCTGACATATGCGTTTGGTGCACTGGAGACTGCACCCTCCTAGGATCTGTTCCCCTGTTCCATCGTCCGTGGATCTGTTCCAGATCAGTGGGGATGTTGGCCGTGATGTGGGGTATCTCAAGCCTCTTAAGCCACCCCATGACCACCGGTGTCAGGGCACCTGTACGGCAGTCATCAAGACTTTTGGCTGCTGTCCGTTCGGGCAGACGGACGATGATGGTAGGTTTGAAGCATGTGGGGTGGGTTGCTGGAGGGACATGTTGAAGATGTCGGTGAGCATGGCAGCTATCTGATCAGCACATGACTTCTGTGTGGGATGTGATATCCTGCCTAGTCCTTTTGTTTTAGTGGCATCAACTTTCATCAGAGTGGATCTCACCTTGTGGCGCTGTGATGTGAGTGCAGACTCTTCATTGGGTGGCACCATATGAGCTCTCACTCTGCCGTCTTGATTTTTCAAATCGTACGAAGGACTGGTTCAGGGCTTCATTGAGTGTTTCATCATGGTTGATCTTTGTGCTGCTGCTCTCTTGTAGTCTGTTATAGCTTTAATTCCTCTCCACATGCTGCGGGAGTTGTTGTGTGCAAAGTTAACTATGATCTGCTACCGGCACCTTTGCTTGGCTTCGCACCCTTTTTCTTTTTTTTTAACTCTGCGGAAAGATCAGCCCGTCCCTGACCTGAAGGCAGCATCAAATGTCCTGAGCAGAAACTGTAAAATCCTGGAATCCCATAACCATGGATTTTGTTTAGGAACACCTTGATAGTCTTAATGGTTACCGTCTAATTGCAGAAGTCTATGTAAGCCAAAACAGATGAAGTGTATTCATTTACTAGAGCATTTGTTTTAAAAGTTTGGATGTTTGGAGGGGTTTTTCGCCGGGGAGACTCGACTATTCCACTTCTTTTTATTCTAGCCATTACATTTTATGGGCAAAATCTTGATAACTACACAGTAGCGGATGATAAAACATTATTTTTAAACAATTCTGACCAAATTCCTAACACTATAAAGCAGTGTTTATTTTTCCGAAAGCCTCAGGGCTGTACTGTACTGTATATTGTAAATTAAAAAGAAAAAGTCAGATCTTGGCCATTCATGGAAACAAAAACTTAAATTCATAATACTTCAGTCAAAATTTTGGTTAAATATAAGGGAATAACAGTCAGTAGAAATCAGAAGGACAGGGTGGGATTCACAAAAAAATTTCAATCTTCAGTCGGATCTTGTTAACAAAGATGGAAGCAAGCCTCACTTAACTTCCGGGTTGCACGGTCACGACGCTACCGCTCTTCATTTTTATTTGGTAGATGGAGTGAAAAAGTCATGCAGAAAAAAACATACTGGCTGCTATCAAGAGTTAAGAAATTACCTCTTCGAGGTTTAAACATAGATTTCGAGGTTTAAACATAGATTTCATTTCCTACAAATTCAAAAAAATACTTTTTAATAAAAAAGTTTCAAACCCCACTGGTGCAGATATTCTGTAATATATCTCAATAGCCTCACATTCAACCAACAAAAAAGATTGATACAGATTGGTCTCTTAGGGACTGATTGTCTTCCAATGTCTTTAGTATGTTTTCGCAATATTGTATTTTTCTTTTGTTCTACCTGTTCCAGTCACTAATTACTTATTTTTTATTTGTATATTAGAAAAAAGTAACTGGAAGAAGAAAAAAAAAGGGTATCATCCCAAAGATTTGGAACGTCTACTTTTGTTGGTTTCACTCAATTGATGAAACTCCAAGATTGAGAGAGCTGATTGATTCTGTATGCAGAATACCATTTCTATGTACTTTTGTAAAGAATGCAAAAAAACAAAATCAACAGGATAGTAACTGAACTCTTAGAATTTTTTATTAGGTGTCGTTATATTTCTGATAACGGTATAACTATGTCATAACAAATAATTGAGTGAGTTATAGTTTGTCTCAATTTAGTTAGCAGAGTTCTCCACAAATAAATCAGCCCAATAACACATGAATCTTTATGGGATTGAGGGATTGAGGTATCTGGATGACAAAAATACTGACGGAGCGTTTCAACATTTTAACTTTTCAGACAAAATTTAAACAACCCATTTTCATGACTACATGCTTGCAATCAATAATTTATAGAGTCCACTGTACAGTCACTGTTTTATCAGTCTGAGGCATATCCTCTTTTCCTTCACTCTTAAGAAAGTCTATTGGTAGTGAGCCATTTGTAATTTGAAAAACTCATTCACCATGAATCAAGTAATAATAATAACCATACAGTATACTTATATAACACCTTTACACGAAACTCAAAGATGCTTTGCAGACCCTAATTTGGAAGGCTACTCTTATTATGAGCTATTCTAATAGTCTTGTTCCTTCAACAGCCATGGAAGATAATTTTTCTATATTCAGGCGGAGAATTGTTTTAAAATCGAACACATATCTGTTGTGCAATGATCTAAACTAGTGTGGTGAAGTTTTGATGACGTGAAGGACTTCCATCTACGATGCATCATATTTCAGTCAGCTCTATTGTTTGGTCTCCGTGATTCATGGCATAAGATTAAAATTTCCTGCCCTTACTGGACCTCTTTTGTACAACCAAACAATGCACACAATTTCATCATTGCTAAAAGCTAGAACCATCTCATTGCGATCATAGTCTTTTGTAACAGTTATTTGAACCCGTGTGCATCACAAGGGACATTTCCATCTTTTCACTTTTGATTTTTTAAAATATAATTTTGACTGTGATAATTCCATTGGATTTATGTTTGGAGAGTTGTGCGTACTCAATAATTTAACTTTTTTTAATAATTCACTGCGCAAGATTTATTGTCATAGCATGTTTTGGACAAAATGTCCCCAATCAAACCACTTAAAATTGAAATTGTTGATCGCACTGCATCAAGGATTAAAAAATAAACAAATCACACAATCCATGATATCATGCTTAATTCTGGCATCTTAGCTTCTAAATTATTGGTTTTATATGTCCTGAAGATGCAATTTTTTAATTTTTGGCACATCGGAGGAAATGCATGCTATTTTCCTTATTTCTGGTAATGGGCTTTTTGCTGTGTAGTAGTAGTAGTACCAAGAAGACCATGGTTGTAACTGGATGTGTGCACTAACTGATGTCAATGTTGTGACACTTTTAGCACCTTGAGATTTGTAACAAACTGAAAGTGCGTTATAAATAACATTTATTATTATTATTATTATTTTTATTAATATTATTATTATTATTACTGTGTGTGTCAGCGGTTATAACCACGATTTCAGGTTTGCTGACGTATTTCATATTAAGAGTAAATACCTTAGAGAGCAACGCAGACAAGACCAGTATACGGAGAATCCTCCCCTAACTTCCTCATATTACTTTGAAATAAATCACTGTTCTTGAGGAATAAAGCGATGACTGACAGCGTTATTCCCTCATTAACGACCCCATCCGGTTAAAGAAAACTAAAAATATCAAACCAATTCTTCGTTTTAGTCTCTTCGTGATTTTATTTTTCATAATCAAATTAGAAAATGAAAATCAAACCAATTTTAAAATTTTGTTCAGCGCTATTTGGTCTTGAAACGGAAACTTTTCTTGTTTTTCAATTTTGATGGTTGTATCTCAAAACGGTAAATCAAATTACCACTCGTTTTTTGTTATTCATAATTCGTTTCTCTAACGAAATACGAGATACAAAAGCATGCATGGACCTGGTCTAATCACTGACATGTACCACAAAGAGGTAATAACAAAAATAATCCACTTGGCATATTGCACATGGAAAATACTATATTAATTATATGAATAGAAGTAAAAGATATATTTTTTGTAATTTAGACAAAAACAACAAAACAAAAGAAACAAACCATTTGGGTGTACTAGCCTCGCTTCTGCTCAATATGTGACGTCACTGGAAAAATTTAGGATCTTTTTTAGTGGTCGTCATTTCAAATTGTTTGTAGAAAAGACTGAAAGCCATCTGCACATATTATATTCTTTATATGTTCTTAAAAAAAACGTACGTAAGAACCTACGTACGGTCACGCCGACTGCTACAAATCCAAGATGGCTTCACACGGTGCTTTGCTCTCTATGTCCAAAATCATCAGTCCTTTTTGGGGTGGACGTCTTGGAAATACGGTTAAAGTAAGAAAAATACACTTTACTTTTTATTTTCACGTCGATAGTTGTCGTTGTTATTTCACTCTATAACACAGACGATCATTTAATCTGGGCACAAGGTCATAGTTGTAAATACCTTACTGAAATGACAAGCTAGCATACTCCTCGACTCCTTTGCAGCAACGCCCGAGATCGAGTAAGGTGCATTAAGGGTTTGCTGAACATTTGTCCTCTGCTAAATAAACTAATTTACAAAAACACTCTCTTTTTTCAGGTGCTCGGAACGAGTCTGACAAGTCACAGGAACAAGAGCGTGCTCACTGTGAGTGAATAAGGTTCTCTCTAGGTGTCACTCTTGTTATAATGAATACATTTAGTGAATTTGACACTTGCTTTCACAGTGTTTCTAGTCATGTTATAAAAAGTAATTGCTAGTCTGATCAGTCGCCTATCTGGTTTGGGGTTAAACTTTGGAACTAACTCTATTTTTTGTATCTGATGTCTGTCGTGGGACCCTTACTGTTTCCACCTTGTTTGGGGTTAAGATTTTAGAACGGTTGTGAACGATCACCTGGATATCACTATTGAGCTACCAATCTAAATTTTTTCCTTTCCCTTTTCTTGCTGTCCACCTTCAACAACAGAGAGAAAACATTGTAAGTAGCTCACTCACTTCCTAGTTGACTATGACAGATGCATCACATAACATAAAAGCGAAAAAAAATTCTGCTAGACTAATGTAAAAAAATAACATTTGTAAGATCAACCAGATGACCTATTGTTAGTATACACCAATCATATGCCTGTTAGGGAAACATAATATTAGGAGGATGGTTATAATTTTATGGTGGATTGATGTAAATCAGTAAGGTCATGGTAAATCATGTCCAAAATGAATACATATAGTTGTCCACTGCTGTTCAGGGATGGGTTAAATGCTCGGCATCAGATTTCGTTACGTTGTACAACTTTTGTGATGTTTGTGACAAATAAGGGCTGCTTCTTCTAATAACACGCTATCGATATATCAGACTTAGCCATTGTATTGTAATTTTACAAATTTAACAAATATGTTCTTTACTCACAACAACAAAAAACAAATGTAAAATGACATTTATAAATGATTAACTTTGTTACTATTTTCTAATCCCTAAATAACACTGTCAACCTTTTCCTTCATAACATTACTCTTACACGCTTACTTCCTTCGTAGCCCCCCCACCTTGTCACAAACGGGACAGGGAGATAATATATTTTTGTGTGTCTCTGTCTGTTAATCAATTCTGTTATGAGTTTATCTCCGAAGTTACACTCTAAACTTTACTTAAAAATTAACTATTTCTGATATTTTGAATTTACATAAAACTCTATTTTTTGTTGTTTCAATGGAAATAAGACTTAAGACTTCTTTGAAGGTTACAGATCTTGAATGAAACATCTGGAAGACTATACATTCTAAATTCGACAAAGTGTCACATATATTGACCATATTATGTTGTTATGCCTTTTGATATGCTTTTCTGTGGTTGTCATGGAAACTTTGTTTTTGGGTGGCTCTGATGGGTGGTTGGTCAAATAAATTTTTGTTTATTTTAATAGAAGAAGGATTTAAAGGTGACTGTCTGTTGATCATCTTCTCAATACCACATATCCTAAGCAACTAATTTTTTAACTATGATGGATAATCTGTCTAAAGGATGTGTCTCATCTCATTTATTTTTATATGTACTTGCATCAAGCTAGAATGGGAATCAATTCAAAACATATAACATCATATGATTACATATCAATGGCAACTTTAATTGATTTAAAAATTGCAAGAAGCACTGTTGTTGTTCTCAAATTCACTGTTAATAATAATTATAATAATACCAAATTTACAGCCCCCTCCTGCTAAGTATGGTGGAAGACACACTGTGACCCTCATACCTGGGGATGGAATCGGTCCAGAGCTGCTCAATCATGTCAGGGAGGTTTTCAGGTTGGTTTGATTGAAACTAAACCTGTTCAAAGTATTGACCATAGACTGGTGAAGTTGGCCTCATCATGTGGTTTATGTGTTTGCGCTGCAGGTTCAGTTGTGTTCCAGTGGACTTTGAGGTGGTGCATGTCAATTCAGCACTGGAGAGTGAAGATGATATCAATAATGCCATCACTGCCATCCGTCGCAATGGAGTTGCCCTTAAAGGTTAGGAAACCAATTTTTTCACTTGTCACAAGTAGACCATGATAAGCGGATACTCACAGTTCGGAGTATACGAGTAGTTTATAATAAGACATGTAAATTTAAATTTGAAAACACTTTTCTGTCTAATAGGTAACATAGAAACCAAACACACCATGGCCCCATCTGTCAAATCCAGAAACAATGTCCTTCGGTAAGAGTCTAAATTAAATATTCAGCTCCCTTTATAGAGCCTCCTTTTTAACTTTGTATCTAGTAATGCCAGTTGATCCATTGTTTTTATTTCTAACCCCCTCTGGTTCCATTTGTGTATCAAAAGGACAAGCTTGGACCTGTATGCCAATGTGATGCATTGCCAGTCCCTCCCTGGGGTCCAGACTCGCCACAAGAATATTGACATCATGATCATCAGGGAGAATACAGAAGGAGAGTATAGCAGCCTGGAGCATGAGGTTAGAAATAATAGATGCAAAATCAGTCCTATTGTCTACTAAAACATAGACATAAAACGACAGCTATTTATGCCTAGATACAAATGTGCCATTTTGAATTTTGTCGAAGTCTCTTGTTTTGGTTTAATTTCTTTTCCTACAAAATTTCGAGTTATGGTACCATTAGCCACCTAACATATCTCGACCTACAATGAGAATCTTGTGTCAGTATCATTTCTGAGGACGTTTTGACATTGAAGATAAAACCACCAACCATCTGATAAGTGGACCACCACTATACCTTTTGAGTTTGATGGAATGTCTATTGACCTTTCCAAAAAAACAACAACCGTTGCACAGTTTCAACACTTAAAATGATAATAAAATACATTTCTATAGAATTTATTCTCTGCGTGTATTACCTAGTCTTTTATAAAGGGGTTAACCTGATCCTGGCTTAAAGTAATAGAAATCACGTTCATTCAGGGTTAATTGCCCAAAGCTAAATCTATTGGTTGTACCTGCAAAGACGATGACCTACACTGTAATACACTGTAGTTCAGGCTTGAATGTTGATCAGTGTATCTAGTTACAGACGCTGCCTCACAACAATGACTTGCATTATCATTTATAACAAAAACTTCTTGAACATCATTCTTTTAGAGTGTATCAGGAGTCGTGGAGTGTCTTAAGATTATCACCAGGAACAATTCCCTCAGGATCGCTGATTATGCCTTTCAACTGGCCAGGCAGAAAGGCCGACGCAGGGTCACTGCTGTACACAAGGCAAACATTATGTGAGTAACTCATGCAAAATTGTATGTATCTCTCTGGCTTGTTTAGATTTTGATAATATGTATGAGTTCTTAATGCTGGGAATGTTGAATGAGACGTTTTTGCTTTGACAGGAAACTTGGTGATGGATTGTTCCTGCAGTGTTGCAGAGAAGTGGCCTCTGGTTACCCAGACATCACGTTTGACAGCATGATTGTGGACAACACCACCATGCAGGTGATAGAAGATTAAATTACACACATTCACATTTGGAAACATATCTAAACGATTCACCTGCCACTTGGTTTGTCTTTTTAGCTGGTGTCCAACCCCCAGCAGTTTGATGTGATGGTGATGCCCAATCTGTATGGTAATGTGGTGAGCAACGTGTGTGCAGGCCTCGTGGGAGGGCCAGGCCTCGTGCCGGGGGCTAATTATGGCCGTGACTATGCTGTCTTTGAAACGGTTAGTGATTTGTAGTTAATGGTGAGTAGGAAACTGTATGCCCTGTTTTGTGTAGCATTGAAAATACATGATTAATGTCCGTTTGATTTATTTGTACTCGATGTTGACACCTTCTTATAATTTTTTTCTGGAATTCTTAGGCCACAAGGAACACAGGCAAAAGTATTGCGGAAAAGAATATTGCTAACCCAACTGCCATGCTGCTAGCCAGCTGCATGATGTTGGACCACCTTATGTAAGTAGATAGAAGTCTGTCTTGGATCTAATTGATAGACTGTGGTATGGCAGTAATCTTAATAATTAAATTAATGTCTCTAGGCTTTATGACTACGCAAGTTCAATCCGCAATGCAGTCCTCACCACCATGAATGAAACCAGAGTAAGTCTTCCTTTATTCCGGCCAAGCGCCTCGCCTGTCTCGATGACATAAAGCACACATGCCATTGGTGAGACAGACTTGGACACCCTGATATTAGGTCTGGCATGAATCCTAGTGGGTGTTATAATAGGGTTGCGCAATAATACCAGTAAATACCCATACAACGTATGAGTGATGTATTGCTTTCCATTTCAAAACGGGTAGCTTCGGAAAACTTCTTTATAAATATTGGAGTTTTCTAAAGATCCTGGTTTCATGCTGCTCATGGCCCAGAAGTGATAGATTCTAGCATAAAAATAAAGACGCTGAATGTTTTACCGGACATTGATGAGCGTTTGGTAACGTTTTGGTTAAACAAGTTCACTAAGGACAGTACATTAGATAAATCATGGTAGTTTGCAAACGTTTAAAGCCATCAGAGGTCGACAGTCTTAATTCACCTGAAAAGCATTGTCAGTCGTCTTGAACTGAAAGTTAAACGCATTAGAACAAGGAACGTACTAAATACAAAGACGCTTGCAGGACACTTTGTAGGGAAATACAAATCATATACACCAAAGGCATAGAAACTGAAGACGAAGGCTTATAGTTAACGATGGTCGGACTTATGTTGACACTTTGGAATTTCGGGAGTACAACTTAGTACTCATTTATTTGTAGAAAAATAGCATACAGTTATAATTGTTTGATATTATCAGAAGAAGAGATCATGAGCAGTATAATTTTTCTGCTGTCAGATGTGTTTTTTAGTTTTTAAAAGCATAAGAAATTCACCATTGTTATTATTTGGAAAGCTAATCATTAGTAATAAAATATTATAAATGGTAAATAGATTATGCATTTCTTACATTTTCTGTGTATGTATTGTCAAAATAAGAATTTTGCAATATATTGGAATATCGATCCCAATAGGGAACAAAATATTGCAATACACCGTATCCCATTACGAAAATTCACTGCAGTGACCAACCCAATAGTATAATGCATGGTATAAGAAATTACAGTGTTTGGCATTAGCATTAATTACAGTTCTTGAGTGGATTAGCTGAAGAATTTATTTTATTCTTCATCTTATGGGAAATAAACATAAAAAGAAACTTTACAAATTAAATGATAGTAATTCCATCATTGTAAATGGCCATGTCATGTGGCGCTTTAACTTAATTTGGATCAAATTTAGTGGTTAATGAATATCTTTTCTGTCCCTTGCAGTTGCACACAGCTGACATCGGTGGCCAGGGCACCACATCGGAGGTGGTCCAGTCCATCATGAGGCTCATCCAGAGTAAAGGGCAGCTCACAACTGAGCTGTAGACATGAACCCTCATCTGAGGTGTGATGTGTACACACCCCAGATAAGAGAATGTACATTCATGTCAGTTTCCATAGCACTGGCCCTTCATCGCTTACATCGGACCCCCCCATACCCTCATTCATATGGTTTACTGACCAGTTCACTGTACAGTGTACCTAATATCCACACCTGTGTGCTTCAAATGTAATTATAATGTGTCCAAGATTGATTTAAAACAGTTTGCTCTTGATAAAATCTCATTGTCCTTTTTTGTGATAAATCTTAATGTAAGAAAAGGTTATATTTTCGGTGTTAATCATGTTTGTTCAGTTTAAATATCTCCTAAACAACTGTAAAAATGTCGGTTGTGTACATATGCACAGGCATTGTACACTCGGAATTATTCATTGTGGATTATTTTTTACAGGTTTTACAATTCACCAATATGTGCAAAGGTCACCTACTGTGTTTTGTTCTATTATGACATACTGTAATGTAAATCTTATGGCTGTATACTATATTATCCTATGCTTTCACATCAAATGTATTAAAGACATAGTGTGATGTTCGCATTTCATATATACTCTACCATCAGAGGTGGTCTACACAAGAAACTCCTGTCAAAGCTCAACTGTTACAGTATCACACCATGACATCTTGTCATTTAAGTTTATATTTTGGCACAAGATATACAGTCTAAGTCTAAGCAGGAGTAGGTTAAATGTTTGAAGCCTGATATGATAAAAATACATTTTTATTATAATAGCAGATGGACATATATACTGTATCACACAAATTTAAATAAAGTGATAATCTACCTGAAAGTGATATTTTGGTCAAGTTTGGTAAAGAGAGTTCTCAAATGCATGCATGTTATGCTTTAATACTAAAATGTATCAATATTTAAACTATACACCATATAAAAACAGCTGATCCTTAAGTTTGCAGCAAGTGTACCTAATAAAGTGGAGTTAAGTGAAAAAAGCCTTTAAAAGACATTTTCAATGTTAAGGTCAGTTAAAGTTTTTAGTCAACTTCAGGGACAGCAGCTCTATTTTGGCCCCATGCGGGGGATAAAGATAATTTAGGTCTAAATAAGATGAAGTTCACTGATCTTTTCGTTTGTTTTACAATTTCATGCTCCATCATCTTTCATTAAACATTGGATGACAAGTTCCTGTTTTATTTTTCGTCTCCAGATGGCGACGGCTTCCTCTCAAAATAGCACCTACAGTACCTCGGAGCAGATTGTTCATTTCAACATTCATGTGTGTTCAATAACTTTCGCCTTTTGACATAGACAAACTACAGAATAAATGTCATCATGGGAATCCTATTTATGCATATTAATACAGCACTGACTGTAGTGTGAAAAAGGTGCAGGGAAAAATGGGATGCAAAAACCTCTGGCACACACTTTGTTCCACACAATTGAGAAGACATTTCTTGTGCTTTTCTTCATGCTAGGATTCAGATTATCGGCTTCAGACTACATGTTTTAAAGACTGGTGTGAACTGTTTTGGCTTCACTTTCTAATGAAATTATCTTCATTTAGCATAAAACACAATTTATTATCACCGCACAAGGTAGAACCAAAACATCTATCACTGTTTCATATAGTTTTTCAAAATACTCTGACCAGTCAATCATATAAAGAAAACCTGACCTGCAGAACCAGCAGATTCAGGAGGACGAGCCCATGGAATATCATACAAGTATATACTGCTCATATATATTATACAAATAACCCCAGACCTGCTATAACAGTTCTTGCACATCCCATTCTATTGACACCAACTAGATTATCTGCTTTTTGAGAATGTCACAAATAATAAGAACATTTGCATAAAGAAGAAAGAAATCATTTGTTATGATTTTCCTTCCTTCTTTAGATAAATTCTCTTTGGGTATTAATATTCTAACATGATCATCAACATGTGTGCCTTAGACTCTGCCAAATAGCCGTATTTTAACATGCTCACTACCTACAAGTCAGTTATTCTCTCTTCTGAGATACGGAGTTGGCTGCTAAATTCCGTTTTGTCGACTTGTTTTCATTTAGAATCCATCTTTTGTTGTACTTTCTGTAAGAGGCCCCATTCTTGACCAGCTTTTTCTCATCATTTCTTTCCACACAGCCTGTTTACTTCACTATACCTCACATTACTCCTCATCATTGTACATGGAGCGACTCAGTCTTTCCCCTGCACCCCTCACCTCTCTGTCTCCCCCCTCTCTCCTGAGCTGTTTTGGTCCCCCCTGAGCCTCTCTACTGGAGCAGGGCCATGAGGCAGATGGAGAAAGAGATGCTAAAAAAAACAAATCTCTGGCTGCTTTTATTTGGGCCACTATTGATTCTCATATAAATCTGTGGAGGAACCTGGAAAGATCTCAACAGATGTAATGAGAAATACTTTTTTACTTTTACATTTGGTGACAAAAAGTTCCGCATTCACTCTGTCCATCCTTGCCGCTGCGGGTTCGACAATGTAGTGTTGGACACACTTGACCAACCGTGTTGTTAAAGGGAAAAAACATAATAATGTAATATTCAAGAAATCTCTCCCTGTGCCGATGCGCACTCATAAAGGTGATTTCTGTTTATCTTCCTAGCACTCATTAAGCAAAAACTAAGAAGTTTGCGGTTTTTACCAGCTTAGATGTCCTTTTTGGCTACTGCACATGTTCGCCAGCATCTCCTCCCCATTTCTCTTTCGTAGGGCGGTTCCCATGTTTCTGTTAAATACCATGTTTAATTTTTCATCCATTTTACTAAAATAAAGACTGATCCAAAAGTTTAAGTCAAAGTACAACATATTAGAGCATGTGGTTTTATTATTGACGATTACTCCCCCTTTGGGTTGATCCTGATTTTATCCAGAGTCCACTTGCAGTCAAGCTTCTCTGACATTCCTCCACAAACACACTCAATATTATTATTATTGCAATCATTAATTATATTTAATGGCTAATTTTCACTCAATGTTAACATCTCCCTCTTCTGTTGTTGATCAGACCTGTCATGCGGCACATTGAAGCTGCATGCAGGATTGCACAGCTGTATGCAGTCAGCAGCTCTGCTCTCTGTTAACCCCACCACTCCCCGTCACCCCACACCCTCACTGCTACATTAAGCCACGTCATCAGCCAACTATTCTTCACTACTAGCGCCTGGCTCTGTGTACCATGAATTTCACATTTCTGGGCTCTTGCTGTGTCCTGCTTCTTCGCCAAGGGGCATGTCTTGTGTCTTCCTCAGAAGTGACAACACAAAACAAAGAATAATTATGAGCATTTAGAAATAGTTATAGGTGATGCTTTGCTGGCAGTCAGGAAGGAGTAAGTGAGAAGAGTGTTGATGTGGCAGGAGGATAAGGAGGAGATCTGGGTCATGAAATTTGTGATAATTAACTGTCATTAGGATAAATGTTTTTCATGTTCTTTATGTTGCCTGACTATTCCTGCTTCTGCGATGATTTCTTGTCAGCCAATACACCTTCCTTCAACTGATGTTATTGTTCTACACACTGTCCCTCTAAACAGCATCTGGTGACCCACATAGGGTTTGAACCTTGGGCATGCAGTCCCAGTAGTATTTCTACTTTAACTAATATGGCCACTCCGATTCGTCTCTAAGCTACATGTACCTTTTTACAAGCGATCACCATTACATACGTTGTTGCCTATCTTATCATCTGAGGCTTCGGGGATAGCTGTTTCTGTGCATGTGCATAATTGCGTGTATATGGCTATTAGCCCTGCTTATGCCGTTCATGTATATGACATCTGCATATGCTCTTACCAGAGGCATGTTTTCGCTGCAGACAGTGAAATTGATCCCGACATAGCTGGGCGAGGAACAGCTTTACATGGCTTATATGAGGTTAGTGGTTGAATGGGGGGTTTGGTGTATGTGTAACTAAGCTTACATCCTCGCTTTGGCTTACTTTGCTTATCCATTTAACACATTTCGCTCGATCCACTTTTCATGTTTATGACAAATTACCTCTTGTGTTTCTGGCATACTTTTAATTACATTAATATGTTGTGTTTCACCAGAAAGAATTAGTAAAACATTGCTGCAGGGTATATTAAACCATTTCTCCTCTACCTTGCCAGAACAGAGAGAACATACAACAGAACAAATTGGTGAAATCTGATCTGCTTTCTTAATCTTTAAAAAAAAAATTAAATGCTTTTCCCATCTTCCTGAGTTTAAGTAGTGCTGCCAGAGTTATGTTACGTCAAGGCAAGCATGCTGTGCTCATGACAACTTGCATTACACTTCTCTGATGTCATTACAACTCAGTGCCCCCTGACATTGGAGCTTCTTGGCACTCTGGCATCTCGGTAACTTCCCACTTTCTTTTTCTGTGTTTGCCAGTGACACTGGTTTAAATATAATCCAATCCTTTCTATATCCTTTAATTAGAAGTAGCTGTTAGACAACCTCGAGCCATTTCTCTTGTGTCTACTCTCCTTCTCGATTCCTATCCAGTTCGTTCCGTACTGTTGAGCATTTGCATATTTCTCCACTTCCTTGACTCAAAAGATTTTTGATGTGGGCAGATGTCTGAAAAGCAATGGAAAACACAGCTTTAATTACGCTTTTTACTTCCATTCACTGTGACAATGCAAAGGGATTGTTGTCCGTGTTCTGCATCAAAAACCTTGTCTTTAATTTTGTGCTTTCGAACGAGTTCCTGCGGCAGACTGCTCAAGTTTTTTTAAAACAAAGTTGAACTGAATATGTAAGTGAACCTATGCTGCCAGTCTTCTGTTGGACGACTGTATATAGAGACGGTAAGTTTGAATTTGTGGCTTGATGCTGGGGCACCAAAAGGGCAGGAAGCACAGGGAAATTTAAAATGTCGGCAGGAACCCAACTGGTCTAAGGGCAGGCCAATCAGAGACCCACTTAATGTGACATGCTGCAAAGCCAGACAAGGAAGATATGGAAAAACTGCCTGATGATGAGTTTCCTTCTATCTCTTTGATCCAAATGAGTGAAAGGAGCCTTTGGGGAAATTAAGCATAAGGCATAAATTCTCTGACTTCAGTGTTCTCAAACGATATGTGTCCATTCAGGTTTTTACACTGACATGCTCCTCAAGTCAAAATCCAGGCAGTGACATTGAAACAGAGACAGTATTTTAATGGTTTCTTATGGAGCAGCAGGGAGAATGGTTGTTCTGGACAATTCTATCTTTTGTAATCTATTAACAGACTGACTTTTGTAATCATACGGATGTCAACCCTCATGTCAAAAGCCGCTCACTGCTGATCGTGGCTAGGTAAAGGTTTGGCATACTGTTTTTGTTCTCACACTCTTTTGTTCTTTCACTGCCCCTGAGCTGATGTGTCTTTCAGCAGCCCCTCAAGTGTACATACCTGCATGCCCCCCTTCCCTTTTCGCCCTTCAAAGCCCCGCTAACATCTTTGTCCATGGCTTCCTATCATCCCATTGCCTGAGCTTAGAGAAACAGTGCTTGTTTAAACATATGGTTTCATTTATCAGATATTAATTTGACCTCATGCTGCAACTTTCCAGGCACTTACTTCATGCTTTTTGAAAGAGCTGTTGTTAAAGGTTTAAAATATAGAATAAGATACAAATCTTACTAACTTAAACTAACTTTAGCACCATGTCTGCTTGCTTCTCGCCGTGTGGTGTTCTGGCTCATTTCATCTAACTTTCAGCCAACACACATTTCTCCCACACACTGTTATCATTCTTTTAATGATAAAACTTAGTTGTGGACAGAATCCTTAGACAAGCTGTATGCCTTTGATTCTTCCAAAGGCATTTCTAAGATCTTGATCAATGAGAGACGGTGTGATTGTCATTGTTTAATGCGTCACAGGTGGCATCAAGGATGCTATAGAGAAATGGAGCATGCGATGAAGCCTAATGGCAAGCAGTCAGGGCAATTGTGAACCCTCTGCTCTGGTACCATTTGTTCCATGTCAGGTCCCTTGACAATGGCTCATTTTCCATTGAAATAGAATGCATAAGTCAGTCCTAATCCCTGGACTGACTTATCCCTTTGTTCCACCAAACAACCCCAGTGGACATCCAAAGACCACATTCTAAATATTGGCAAATGTACTCTCCCATTAACTGCTAATCAAGAGCTTTGGTTTTATGTTGTACTTTGCATTATGATACCCTCAACCTTGAGAAAATGTTGCAACATCAACAACAAATGACATGTTTTATACTAATAATAAACAAGGAATTACCCAGACTAATTGTTTGTATGATGGGGAACATATGACCCTATTAGACAGGCGATGTTGTTTATGCTACTTTTTACCATATACAAACCCTTTTGTATTCCGGACATCCGTTGGAAGGTCAGGGCCACCCACTGATTGTTCATATGATGAGAGCCCTGATTCAGTTAATCGTTCAGTAAACGATATATGATACGATATATACATGGTCATGATGTCATGTATAGTCATGTATGTGGTCCACACTTGATTGATATTTTTAAGGGAAAGGAGGGATATTGGTGCTCTCCAAGCCGTCTAGAGCAAGTTACGCTCGGGCTCAGTAGCAAGTAGTAAGATTTAATGGAGGAGGAGTAGAGGTAACCACCGAATGGGTCGCAACAATTTGTTTAGACAGACATGGGTGAATCCTGGAACATATATATATCTATATTTACACACACACATACACGTACGTATATATATATATGATCTATATGATATATATGATCTTTATACCTTGATATTCTGAAGTTTTAAAAGGTATAAAGTGGTATGCTTCTAGGAGTGGACATTCACTAGCAGCAATAAAGAGAACAGCTAATCCACTGCCAGTAACTGAAACAGGTCCTCCAACCATTTGGCCGGTTGTGCAGCATCAAGACTACCATGTCAGAGTCTTATGATCATAACACCCGCAGCACAGACTAAGAAATAGGGTTGGATTTGATTGCCATTACACTCAACTTAGTCTGTTACACCACTCAGCCGGACTTTTTCTATTCTTCAAACTCCAAAATCAATGTGATACATCTGTCTATTCACTGCCCTCTCTCTGGGAATTGTGGTGTCATACTCCTTGGCACCATCAGTGACAATCATTGTCCCCTGTAAAGTGTGTTCTGCTGACAGTCGGTGTTACAACATCATTAACCGTTTGTGTGACCAGACATCGTCTGATAAACTTACTTCATCAGATTAACACCTTTGGTCAGACTGAATCCATGTGCCAAATCAGGGTTTGACTTATTTCACACATGAGAGGGAGCCATTAAACAGAAAAAGATAAACATGCATGCTCACATATACACACTCACACACATGGTGCAATACAAGTGAGGCGAGCCTCTCTGGGGTGGGCACTAACTGGAAACCTCACAAACACAATATGGTGAGTGACATACTTAATGTTTCATTGACTGCAACAGGAGATGCAGACGATCTTCTTAAACGCCCCCTTTTATGTTTGCAGGTTCGTCTGTTTACAACCGTCAGTAAGTGCGCATGAGTGTGTGTGACCGTGTGTGCGCACGTATGTATGTGGTTATCTGCCATGTATCTGCTGTTTGTAACACCCTCATGTCCACATCCTCAACTCCTGATACTCATTTAATACCACTGAATTTTCCAGCAACTTGAACAATAATTTCCTTCTCAAGGCAAAAGGGACATGCAAAAACAATCACGTGCTGGTCATATTTTTGGGATCTCATTACGTTTCTGGTCTTTCCATCCCAGAAACCACTTCTTCTCCATTCTTCATCCAATCTGGTCCTTAGTATATATATATTTATACATAAAATAATGACCACCACCCTGATTTAACCGGTTCCTGAGCCGCTATGGAGCTCAGGAAACAACCAGATCTCCACTTAGGTCAGACTATAGCTTTTCCATCATTATTTGAACTTGGACAATCTCAACCCCTACCCGACAACAAAGGGAAGCCATGTTTTAGAGTTTTTAAACCCATTCTGTGACACACACAGAAACCACAGACACACTATCACACAAATACAATAAATCAGATGAGGGACGATGACGTGTAAACATACCACAAGAGACCCTCTTTTCTCTCTATCCCTGCAGAGAACCATTTCCCCCTTCGACCCAGCTCTCCATCTTCCTCTCTCTTCCTGGTTTGGCCCCACTCTCTGCAACCCCTGACACTGCAGTCATTCAAACCCTGTCTCGCTTTTTCCACCACTGAGGATAAATAAACACCATCATCGTAATCATCATTAGCACTATGATGTCAGCACTTTCACGACTGGTGAAGTGTGTATGATAAGGAAGTGAGAGTGGGAACATGTGCGCTTGAGAGTGCATGCCCCAGCGTATTCATACATTCATACAAATATGTTCAACACACACAAACACACACCTTGGATTTGAGTGTTATTTTTTTGACTGCAGAGAAACAGTGCTTTCTTGATAACACATAAACAAAACTTATTTTCATAGAGAGCACAACACGTTTTAGGCTGTGTGTGGACACATTTGGGCTGCAATCCATCTTACATCACCTAGACGTATTTTCCAGCCTGGATTTACTCTGCCTCCAATTTGTTTACATTGCTTCCATTCACTGAAACCTTTTCTCCTCAAGTTTCCTGTAAGTCTGACTCCTGCTATTTCCAAAGCAGATTTTATATTCATCTACATTCATAGACTATTTTTCATCCCTGCTGCAGCTCTTTATCTGCCTCTTCCAGTCTCTGCTACACTGTCTCACTCAGTTCATCGTTCGGGAGAAATGTTCCAGGATTCACCCATGTATGTATAAAGAAATTGTTGCAACCCATTCGGTGGTTACCTCTACTCCTCCTCCATTCATCTTATTACATGCTACTGAGCCTGAGAGTAAACTCCTTTAGAGGGCTTAGAAAGCACCTATATCCCTCCTTTCACTTAAAAATATCAATCAAGTGCAGACCACATACATGACTATACATGCCATCATGACTTCTTTTTCTTTTGTTTTTAGTTGTTGGCATGAATCCAAGTTTACTGTGCATTTTTGGCAGTGGGATCACAGAGGATCATGTAAGCACAATATCAACTAGCATGTCATAAAACGCAATGATCTAAGACAGATTATCATGGCTGGGAAACAATATGGTTTGGATTTGCTCAGAAAGAACACACTTTATAAAGAATGAAGATTCAATAGAACATTGGTTGAATAATGCAGAGTATTGACCACTTCTGAATTTCATGCTGCAAAGTTCTATATCATAGTTGTTACAATATTACGTTAATTTATTGAATATGAAAATACATGCTATCCATCAAACATCGGTTAGTATGATGTCTAAAAGATGGAGAAAACAGAAAGCTAAGTGAAATTCAACTACCAGCGCTTCTTAAGTTTATCAATTAACCTAATATATCTAATGTGTTTAATAAAACTGAGACTCTGTGAGGATAATTGGGAGGCTGGAACTTATCAAGGCTTACATAAGATACAGGGGACACTTGTGCCAGTTCATCACAGAGCCAAGATATGGAGACGAACAACCGTTGAAACTCATTTCTATACATACTGGAAATTTAGAGCCACCAATTCACCTCTATTAAAGGTTTTTGGACTGTGGGAAGAGGCTGAACACAAGATGAAAAACTAAACTACACAGAGATAATAATAATAATAATAATAATAATAATAATACATTTAATTTACAATGCACTTTACATTTGGATCAAATCTCAAAGTGCTAAGATAAGCCTCAGGTGTCCAGTCGGATCTGACCCTGCATCTGCAATGAGGCAGCAGGACTAACCAGGATACTATCATGCTACTTATAATGCAAGTCCAAAATGAGATATTTTATTGAACCCGAAAAATTGCACACAGCAATTTTTTATAGAATAAAATAGTAAATAACTTTATAGTCTTTTTTGCAGAAACAACGGAAGTCAGTTCAGCAGCTTTTGGATTAGCAGCATGTAAGAGCAAAATACAAGGCATGTCGAATACAAAATTCAAAAGCGCGAGAGAACGACACAAGGGCGTAGCGTAGTGGGAATACTGCAAGGGAATTGTTCTGAAAGTTCACTACTGAATTGTCCTTCAGACTGTTGCAACAGAGCAGTAATTAACTATTGCACATAAGAAGAACATCAATAGTACAAGATGAACAGCATTGCACTTAGGAATAATTGTACGTTATGGGGTCTTTCCATTCATGTGCACACCAAAAACATTACCCTGACCTGTGTCAATGTGGCAAAAGTGCAGACATTGCTTACTCAAGGAAAATTATTGTGACACCTGTAAAAGGTAACTCTCGTAAGAAAAGGAGTGTTGTATCAGTTTCCTTACTCAAGCAGAAATGGAACAAATACAAACTCTGAAATGTGCTCAAAATATGAAAATAAAAGTAGACCTTTGAGGAAAATTTCTGCAGGTTCTTTGTGCAAACATAGCTGAAGATTATGTCTTGTTATATTAACACAATGTTAATTCAAGGTATTAGGAGCCTCGATTTTTAACATCTATTACTGACAACACAGGCAAATAATGTTTTCAGCTGTAATGACCATTATGTAGATAAAGCTGTATGGAAAAAATTACTGTCGTCAGGCCTTTCTTCATGTTTCCTAAAAATGTTTCTGTCTGTTTTGTCTTCCTGTGTGTTTTACATCCTGTTTCTTCTGTCGTGCCTCACATATGATGAGAGAGATTGTCTTTTCTATGTCTTTTTTTCCCATCCATGTAGGTTGAAATCAATCTTGTTGTTAGGGAAAGAATGCAATAGTGCAAAACAAGAGCGATCTGCAAGATATGGGACTGTTTTGAAAATTTAAGGATTAAAATAAAACATTTTTAGTGAATCAAAACATAAACCCAAGTACAGATACCTGAAAACTCAACTTGAGTTCAGTATCCAAGGATTCTTCCCTGTTAACTTTTCACCTTTGGATCCATGGATGTCCATGCTCATACATAATAAAAATTTTGCATTATCTGCCACACACACGTGCACACACACACAACACACAAAGACAAACACACACACACTGAATGGTCTTAAGTCCAGATCCAATAATGGACAGGCTTACAATTGGGAGAAATTAGGAGGTCAAAAATGTTTTGACTGCCAATTTACTCCAGAGATCATACAAAGAGCACAGAGTGTTATTCACTGAGTCTGAATCTCCATCTGCATAGTAAGTTTTTACACTCACCCTCTTCTAAACAAGCTTGCATCTGCATGGTAACATAGTGCACTCTGTGCCGTTCACTCATGTTTTCGTGCACTGTTTACACACATGGCCACATTTCCACCCGCTTCTATGATGTTGTACTTGCAATCTGTTTTCTCCGGATCATCACGTTCGAGGCTCCACGGACACAACTCTGGACCTTGCTCTTAAGTTCAGTGTGACGTCGCTGGTGTTCCTATGAGTGGCTTTCTCTTCATAAAACCACTGGCCGATAGCCTCCCCCTAACCCTTCTGTAATTTACTCTTCGCTCTTCTTCTCTCTAATTCCTCCTCCTAATGGTGTCTCTTTATCTTCTCCAGGATGCAGTGCAGACTAGTGCACTACCTAAACTAAATGTATGTAATGCATTAATTACAACATATTAAATTTTCCTCCTGCAGAGTGGATGCATGGTTTGCGAGAATGAATTGACAGATCGTGTGTGCAGAGAAATTAAAAAAAAAAGACCTTTCACAGTTTGTTTTTTTGAAGCCTCCCCTGAATGATCCTCAGATGACACGTCCTAAAACAAGATCGCCATTAGTGCACCAAAACACAACATTGCAACAGCCAGCTAAAAAAGAACACTGATTTTTTTCAGCTTTTGACTCCCTCTCTTTTGTGTAACTCCTCCGCCTGTTTCTTCTGCTCTCCAGTCATTCTGTCATTATGTTTGGTCGGTTGTTTATCTTTTTCTCATCTGAACCTTTTGTGTGTTTACTGTGCACACAGAAAATCCATCACTGTAATCCAGCAAAAAGGGTACTCTCAGCAGAAAAATGGCTGATAAACGAAGTGTGGGGCAACAAAGAGGAAAAGAAATAGATTAGAAAGAAAAACTAGAAAAAACGTTTTAAATTCCAAACAGTTACAAGGATCCTACACATGTACTGCGTTCACGTTTTGTAAGATATATCATTCTTCCTGACACCTGTGTGGAATGCATACCGAAATTTTAATGGTTGGACTGGTGAAGTGCATTCTGCAAATTCGTTAGGAATTTAAAATCTCTGAGAGCTGATTGGCTCATCTTTATTTTGCATATACATTGGTTGCATAAGCTTTTATGTTGTTATGCACAGAATTGTGTAATACATCTATGTTTAGAGGGATGTCCATGCAGGATTCTTGGAATTCTTGAAGCTGGAAAGCTGTTCCCTTGCAACACGTTGCTGGATTAGATGCCAAAAGAGGCTCATATTGTCCTGTATTTCTGAAACACATTGAGGTTTTTAAAGAAGAGGGATTCAGCTGGTTGGCAAGAAAATATATACAAAGCCTACAAACATTTATTTCTACTTAAATCTTCTCATCCATTTTTAATCATATATAGGTGCACATAAAATATGCAATTTACAGTAGCTGGCAAAGGTTTGGGCTTGGGCTAATACAACGTGTTTGGCGTACTGTCCCTCCAGCAGTCTCTTTAACATCAATGTGATCCATCTGCATGTGTGAGGTCCAATGGATCAGTTCAGACGTTTCCTCAGAAGTCACCATTAACATCTATCTCGGCAGAGAGAATCACCGGTCTGTTATGCGACTAATTTATCTATGTCTTCTGCAGCCGTTAGAAAGACAGAGCACACAGAGATTATAGCTGTATGGCGTAATGAAAAGTGGTTATGACAATCATAAATTAACACACCACTCCACCCTCAATCCCTCGGAATGTCATAAACTGTTTATGTCATGGACAATCATTCTTTACCAACTGAGCATTAAGTTTGCATAGTCAGAATGTCTTATGTCGGCTTTCCAGCAGCAGCACTTATGTTTTAAGAACACTAATGACTCAAAGACCCTAAACTTGATCCCTAAGAACGGTATTGGGTCTCATGTCTTTACTTCTCCACATTGATCTCACCGCTTTAGTCATGTTATCAAATATTAGATGTCACAGTAAACATTTGATTGTATCATCATAAAAATGTTTGCATCAATAGAGACCGTGTTGCAATGTATACTTAGAATGTATATTTATCAAGTGAATTTAATATAGTTCGTAAAAATCAAATATAAATAGGTGAATACCTTGAAACTATGTTTGATGCGTAACAGATGTAGTGTTTGACTAAAATAGGACTATAACATTCTTGGTCTCATAATAGACATTTTAAGGATTAAATATGCCAAAGCCACATTTTGAAATTTCCGTACCAACAAAAGAACAGATGTTGTAAAGTAATGGCATCTTGGGCACAGAATAATGCCAAACTTCCCCTTGCGATTATTATGAGTATTGCATTTGAGTCCCTCTCTTTCTATCCGATATCCATAGCTGTCACGACAACCCAGTGGGAAACTTCTCCTTCCGAAGTTTCCAAAAATGAGTTGACAAAAATATTTTGTAGCATTATGTATAATCAGCACTGACTCATTTTGCAAAATGTCTGAGTTTTCTAACATTTCAAAAAAAAATCCAACATATTGAACCCAAAAAATGATCAAATATTGATTCATTGACTTCAGGACATTCATGCTTTTTGCTTCAGATAAAACTCATCTGAAAAGGTAACAGGAGCCACATAAAAGGCAACAGATCCACTGGTATAACTCAACTCAACTCAACTTTATTTATAAGCACATTTAAAAAAACAACAGAGTTGTCCAAAGTGCTGTACAGTCCATAACAACATAGACACATGATTAAAACACAATGTTACATCAAATAAAAGCAGTAAGACCAGAAAGAATTAAAAGTCCAACAACTCATTCTGGATTAAAGCCAAGGAATAAAAATGAGTCTTACGGTAAGATTTAAAAACAGAGAGTGGGGGCCGCCCTGACATGAGGG
>VRLP01005921.1:0-32576 GCA_009660295.1 Lophius piscatorius | reverse complement strand
CTCTGCAGCCAATCACAGCACAGACACATATCTACTGACCGGTCTCGTGTCTGGTTAGTTCTAGAGGAGAAAGTTTTAAATAAACAACCAAACCAAAGTTTTTAACCATAAATTAACTTTTCTATCTTGTTTACTTTCATTTTCACTGAGAGATTGTTGATTTATATTTCTATGAATGAAAATGGATTCCATGATTTAGAATTTGCTTAAACAAAATGATGAATACCTTCAGGAAGATTGCTTTTGATATTTATCGCTTTAAAAATTATTTCACTTTTGGGCTAAAATTCATGTGGCATTTAAGTGCTACGGGAAAATCTGGCGTTTCCATAAAAAATTGTTGCGGATTCTTTCTGACAACATGTAAAATAAAAAAAATAAAAAAAAACTCAGATGAATATTCAATATTAATCCCACAGAACAATATTGAATATATATAAGGTAAAAATGTGTTTGTTTATTAACTGTCAATCAATGATGGATCCATGTTCAAATATAAAACCAAACCTGCTCCTAGTGAAGGTTACGGTTTCTTTTAACTCTAATACTCTTTGGAGAAACTTCAGAAGTGTGTTTATATTTTCTATCCCCTCAAGGATGAAATAGCATAACATATTATATTATATTAACTATAATTCATGTTTGTGCCTCCTTACATTTTCACTTCTCTGCAGATTCAGTTTTTGGTTTTTGTTTTGTTTTCCATGGACATATGATTTTAAGTTGACTCTGTAGGACGACCATCTTCTCCAAAGCCGTGTGACCCCCAATCTGTACAAACCTTTACCCTTTTAACTGTTTGACCTTTACTTTATTAAGATATAAATCTGCTGTCCCCATTAGGAAAATATGTTTACAACATCCAACTTTTACTGCATAAAGAAACAAAACTAATAAAAGAAATCGACTTTGTCAAATTATTTAAGCGTACCCAGTGATGTCACAGTAATTAATAACTCGCTGCTCCAACACACATCACAGAGTTCACACATACATACACATTATTTATACTATATACATTATTCATATGTATTCATTCTGTTATTTATACTTATTCATACAGGATTATTTATGTTTATTTATACTGTTTGATTTATATTTGTCTATACGGAGTATTTCTATTTATTTTTTACACTTTGTTTGTATTTAATGATGATTTTAGTTGTTTGTACTTTATTATTCACATTATTTATACTGCATTATTTATACCTACACTGTTTTCTTTATATTAATCGATTCTGTGTTTTATTTATTCTACATTATTAATATTTATCAAAGCTTTATTGTTTGCATCGATTTGTGTGATTATACTTAATTGTATATGGATATTTGTATATCTTAAATTTTTGTTTATTTCCTGTCTGTTGGTGACGCTGCAACCACATGCTCTTATTTTGAAATGACTGTCTTAATGAAGCTCTTATTTTGTTGCTAACCGGAAGTTATCAATGGCTCGCGCCGATCTGAGTTCCGTCAAACTTTTCCTCATTGAATTTTTTTCGGAGCGGCGTCGCGTCGAGGCCGCGGCTGGTTAGCTGTTCGGTTGTTGTGTTGTTTACTGACGTCATCTGGTCTGGACAAAACAAGAGTTCGCGGCTGTTCAGGAGACTCAGAAGGCGTGCGGAGTGACAGGTCAAACCGGAAGCGGAACCAGAACCGAGACAAGGTGAGTCCATCATAAAAAAAATAATCACTACGGACAGGTGATCCATCAACAACTCCTCCACGTCAGGCCACGGGATCGTAGACCGGGTTTGTTTAACGTGACCGGATTCGGTCTATTAAAACCAGACCTGGTCCGAGATCCGAACCCAGGAATGACTCTCCGACCTCTTAACAGTTTTAAGGAACACAAACGTGTGGAACTAGAAGAACGAGGTCGACCCTGAAATCTGTAAAACCGTTTATAAAGAAACACAGAAAACGTCTTATTTGTTCCTTTTTCTTCTTCTGTTTTTTTTTCAGAGTTGTGAAAATGATTAAATCTTTTAAAACTATAAATTGTTTCTAAATAAGACAAAAAAAAAAAAGTTTTTACCTAATGTTTTTAAACATTGTCAGAATACGATCCTCATTTTCATATTTTCGTGTATGTCGATAAAATGAGAAACAATTGAAAATGCTGCAGTGTTCATGCTAGGCCAGTAGGGAGCGGTATAACTTACAAACAAAAACTTTTCAACCACTACTTTTATTTTGTTTACGTTTTTGACATTTGCCGGAAGCTTACGTAGAATCTAACAGTACCATCGTAAATCGTAAATAGCGAGGTCATAATACGTGTACAACATGACAAATGTTTATGTAACGGTACAAAGAAGAAGACAGTGAAGTGAAAATCTGCGTAAGAAAACCGATACATCGGTTCCATACGTTAAATGATTTCACATGTACGTTACGTTGACGTTGTTCGGCCACAAGGCGGCAGTAGAGATGAACAATACATCGTGACACGTGAACGGCGCATTTATTTCTTTTATTTTTTTCACCCTCTTCATCGTGTCCGTAGAAATTCGTTATCTCCTTTCCGAATATTAGCTACGCTGACCCCTATGATGATGAAGGTGGTTTCATCCAGATCCATAAGTTCCCCGTAAAACATTCGTAGAGGTGTCCATGTAAACGTGAAGATATTTCACGAGGTTTACGTTTTTCCAAATTCAGCAACTCACAAAACTGGGTCTGAAGACTTTCTCCATAGTTGACCAATAATAATAATAATACATTTAATTTACATTTGGATCAAATCTCAAAGTGCTAAAAGGTAAAGGCAGTTAAAAGAATCACTAAAAAATATAATAACTATATAAAAACATGACCAAAAAGCAGCAATGTTAATTAAAGTTATAGGTTCTGCTAAAAAGGAAAGTTTTAAGTCCTTTTTTAAAAGTCTCAGTCGTCTGTGGAGCCCTCAGATGGTCGGGGAGGGCATTCCACAGAAGAGGGGCAGCAGAACAGAAAGGCCAAGCCCGCTTCACGTCACCTCTTCTTCTTTGTTGTGTCGGTGTAAATGTTGGACGTGGTCCGGACCACCTCTGAATGCGTCCTGGTCCGATCTCAGGAATCTCAGATTGTGTTGTTGACGGAAGTTAATTGGAGTTTGATTCTTGGTTTCCCTCGTAGCCCCCCGGCCCCCAGTCCCGCCGCGACATGAGCATCCAGCCTCGGAGGATCCGTCTGAAGCCCTGGCTGCTGGTTCAGGTGAACAGTGGCCGGTATCCGGGCCTGCAGTGGCTCAGTCCAGACCACCGTCTCTTCCAGATCCCCTGGAGACACGCGACGCGCAACACGGCAATATCAGAGGAGGAAAACACAATCTTCAAGGTCAGCCTCTAAACTTCTACTGTCACTCCAAATTCTTTCCTCTTCCTCGATGGAATCATTATGGGGTCATGGAAAGATGTGAAGGAGAAACTAAAATATTCTGGAGACGGACCTCGCAAAGTTCTCTTCAGAATCTTTGTCCCGATTGTTGCTGCTACGGCGTTTGTTGCAGGCTGTGTAGCTGAGGGGTTCCAGAACACCCTGGAACCGGGTATTGCAAATATCGGGTGACCAGAGCACTTCCTCCGCTTATCCGGGGTCAGCGGCGGTGCTAGTGGGTTAATCAGGGTCCTCCAAAGGTCCAAGTGCTGAGAGTAGCTCTCCGGCTCATCCTGGAGGATCCCTAAGCTTTCCCAGACCAGATAATAATAATAATAATACATTTAATTTATAACGCACCTTACATTTGGATCAAATCTCAAAGTGCTACAAAGTAAAAGCAGATAAAAAACATCAATAAAAAATAAAATAATAACTATATAAAAGCCTGACCAAAAAGCAGCAATGTTAATAAAAGTTATAGGTTCTGCTAAAAAGGGAAAGTTTTAAGTCCTTTTTTAAATATGTCAGTCGTCTGTGGAGCCCTCAGATGGTCAGGGAGGGCATTCCACAGACGAGGGGCAGCAGAACAGAAGGCCCGATCACCCATGGGGCTGAGCTTAGACCATCCAGGGAGTTCTGGGTTTGTCCTAGAATCTGTTCCCACTTGGACCTGAGGTGTCCTTTAATCAGACGCCACCCTAACTACTCACAGCTGCCTGGATCTTTGGGTCACTACACCAGAACTCATGACCACAGATGAGGGTTGTGACATAGAACTACTGGTGGTCTGAGAGCTTTGCCTTTGACTCAGCTGTTTCTGGACCATCATTACTGCTGATCCCGCAGCGATCCGACCGTCCGTCCGTCTGACGGTCCACTTCCCCATCACTGGTGAACAAAAAGCAAAGAACAGAGATGCAAGTCTGAGTTCCCTGAACCGCAACCGAACGTTCAGATCCTGTCCAGGATCTAAAGGATCTAGGAGTTAAAGGGGAACCTCGGCAGAACCTCAAACCTCCGGCAGTATTTGAAGTTGGTTTTGAAGAAATCTAACGGGGAGGGGCACCGATCAGTCACGTGGTACGATTAGTAATTATTAAACCAGAATGAAATTGACACCCTTCTATTTTAAAAAGTTTAATTTTAATGAACTTCCTCTTGAGTACGTGTGAACATGACGTTTTGTGAAAATATGTTGAATAGTTCTTCCAGAAACCCGCATCGCAAACGAGTCCCTCTCACAGACTGGACCTAAATTCAACTCGTAACCATGGAAACAGCAAAAAATATGTAGAAACGCCTAAGTTTTAGAAGCTTTAGCTTTAAAGAGGAACAAACACCACCAGATGGATTCTGGTCCGATCTTTAGGCCTCCAGTTGAAAAAATGATCTTCATCAACCAAGAAGTCACGAAGAAGAAGAAGAAGAAGAAGAAGAAGGAAGAAGTGGGCGACTGACTCAACTTCCTGTGTTTGACTTTTATACTTTCACAAACCAAGGCCAAACGTTCTGATTGGCTCCTGGCTGCTGGTGACATCACTTCCTCCTTCACTGCTTCTGCTTCCACTTCTGCCGCAGTTTCATTCTTTAAACACTTTACTACAGCCGGAAGCAAAATGATTCAACCGTTATAATAGATCGTGTTTATGGTTGAATGAATACTATTCATCAGCTGGTTTCAAATCAGAGAAGTTCAGTTAAAACGCATCAAAACAACATTTTTGATTTGGAGTTTTCACCAAATCCGACCCTTGGAGGCTTTTTTTCGCTGACGGCTGTTGTCTCTAAATGATTCCAGCCATCAGGAGATTCTGGTCATAATGATGTGGCTGATGGGTGTGAGAACATTGTTCTTCAACTCTCAACTATAAAGAGTGATAGAACCCTGGGAGTCATGGAGATCGGTCCAGGAGGGCGAGCAGAAAGTCTCTCTCTCTCTCTCTCTGAGAACATCTTCAGCTCTGTCTTCCGATCAGAACCACCGTCTATAAACCATCCAGCAGAGCTGCCCTCACCTCCATCTTGGAAACCTTTCCCTTCACTCCTGCTGCTCCTCCTCTGTCACAGATAACTCCTAACACTCTTGTCTATCCACTCCACCCTGCACTCGCTTCGTCACCTCTTCTCCACACTCCCCTCTTACCCTGAACAGTTGACCCAAAGTCCTTAAACTCCTGCACCTTCTCCATCTCTACTCCTCCATCCTCACCGTTCCTCCACCCTCCCTTTCATTCACACACATGTATTCTGACCATCATTCCTCTTCTCTCCAGCGCATACCTCCACCTCTCCAGGTTCTCCTCCACCTGTTCCCTGCTCTCACTACAGATCACAATGTCCTCCACCAACACCATAGTCCATGCTTCATTGGAAACATTCTAAGTTTTAGAAGCTTTAAATTGTTTTACGGAAAACCAGATGCTTTTTTTCTCACCTTCTCACATCGTTGGTTTCTCCTGGGAACCCTGAAGAGGAGGCAAACAGTCGACCCTGTTCACTTATGCAATTGAAACGCCGGCGCCGCAGCTGGTTAACGTTCACTTTGACCCATCAGAGGGACGTCGGCGTCCCCGAGAACAGATTTCCTGGATTCATTTTTGAAACTTAGAGCCGAACCCGGAGAAATGACGTCATCCGTTTCCAAAGCAAAAACTTCCACGTTACACCCAAATGTCATTCCTACGGACAAACTCTCACTTAAATCGCACCGTTTCTTCCAGGCGTGGGCTCTGGAGACCGGCAAATACCAGGAAGGCGTGGATGAACCCGATCCCGCCAAGTGGAAGGCAAACCTCCGCTGCGCTCTGAACAAGAGTCGGGAGTTTGAGCTGAAATACGACGGAACCAAAGAGATCCCAGTCCAAGCGTACAAGATCTACGAGGTCTGCGAGCTGCCCGGGAACACCGGTGAGGACGCTGATGCGGGCTGGTTCCCGATCCAGAGACCATTGGGTTTTTTGTTTCTGTTGAGGTGTGCCTGATGGCCGACTGTGACTTGTTTTCTTCTTCAGATGCTGTTGACGAAGAGGAGGAGGAGGTGAGGAATAAAAATTTGTAAAAATACAAACAGGCTGTTGATATTTTTCATCACCGGACTGAACCAACCACACGAAAACCTGTTTCGTTCGCAGATGCCGAATCTGATGGAGCTCACGATCAGTACGTAAGAACTTTAATTCCCTGATTGAAGGCTCCTCAGAGTTTCAGGTTCTTCTTTGGAACCTCATGTAATGTCTCCACAGATCCCAGGATCGCTGACCCTACCTCCTTCGGCTCCTTCCAAGCCCCTTCAGAGGTCAATCAGTTCGGCCTGTCCACCAATGGGACTTTTGGACCTCTACATGTGATCCCGATACCTCTCCAACTGGAAAGAGATGTCAACATGACCTCTGACCTCCAGGCTCACGTACAGATGGTGGATCAGGGCGGCTTCGTTCACCCTGCAGGACCTGCTGACGGACTCATGGACTTCAGTTCTCTGCCGCCACCGGCTGCCTCTGGTCCTCCCATGGCTGCGCCAATGGAGGCCAGCAGCATGGGGGTTGTCCAGAACCACCAAACCTGCAAGTACGACCTGCTGAGCAGCGTCCCACGTGAGTATGACCTCTGAGGGGCTTTACAGTGACTCGTGAATATTTCAGTTACTCAAACTGCCTGTTAGCGATATCAGGTGAGCGGGCGGATCAGGTGGTTATTGGTTCTGTCGTTTCACCTCGTTACGCCCACCTGTCAGCTGACAGTGATGAAGGTGTGGTGGACGGTATAACAGGCTCAGCAAGATTCAGCACAACACTTTTACCGCCCTTTTGATTCAATTATCCGTAACAGCTGATTCTGTTCGGGTTCGTGGGGGCTGGAGCCGATCCCAGCTGACATTAGGCGAAAGGCGGATTCTGGAAGTTTTGAACATTCCAAGATGGGACTTTTGTCCCGAATTGCTACTATTGAGAAGGCCAGAAAAGGGCGGGGCCCTTGTTTTGATTACTTGCGTCAACTTGTTCGTTTTTTCAGAACCCCGTTTTACAGACTTTAAGACCCTGAACCCCGATCTTTTCTCCAAACGCTCCACAGGGATGGTTCAAAGGCAGAGTATTCTTTTTTACAAAGGTCTTATTTATGTACTATGTTTATGACAGAGATAACAAAGTTATCATTATTACTCCATCCCTTCATAAATGTAGGCGCATGGGGGTCAAAGGTTGACACGTAGACCGAATGAACTTTCGTATGTAGGATAGGCGAAGGATTTAACAAAATAGCAGAACTCCAACTAAAGATTTTCTTCAAAGGTACGCATTCGGTTCTAGTTAGATCACGTGTTTTCAGAGATATTCAAATGTCCTCGAAACACACCCGAAGTTTAGACAACCAATTAGTTCCCTGGTGTCACGGAGAAGTACCGAAAATGAGGATGTGGAGGGTAAAGAATAACGGTCCAAGCACTGAACCCTGAGGAAGTCCATTGTTAAAATGTACGGACTTAGACCGGATCAGTGCAGTTTTTTAAATGCTCCAATCTCGTAACATCGTAATAATACGATGCTCAATGGTGCCAAACTTAAAACTAAGATCCAAAATGACCAGTACAGAGGCGGGTCTAATGTCATCGTGTCGATGGCAGCAGGTATTTACGGTGTTTAGTGCAAAGGATCCTGATGAGAGTTCGTAAACACGAACACATCACCCCCGTTCTTCATCACTTCATTGGTTTCCCATCTCCACCAGGATTGATGATAAGATCTCTCTCCTCACTCACCAGTGTATCCATGGTAACGCCCCCCCTACCTGAAAGAACTACTCACCCCACTGACCTCAACACGATCCCTCCGCTCTACCCGCTCATACCGCCTCCTCCTTCCCCAGGACTAAACTCAGCACCATGGGTGATCGGGCCTTCTGTTCTGCTGCCCCTCGTCTGTGGAATGCCCTCCCTGACCATCTCAGGGCTCCACAGATGACTGACACATTTAAAAAAGGACTTAAAACTTTCCTTTTTAGCAGAACCTATAACCTTAATTAACATTGCTGCTTTTTGGTAAAGCTTTTGTATAGTTATTCATTTTTTTATTGATGCTTTTATCTGATTTTACTTTGTAGCACTTTGAGATTTGATCCAAATGTAAAGTGCATTATAAATTAAATGTATTATTAAAGGTGGAATGTTTTTTTTATGTCAAATAGTCCTGGTCCAGTTGCCATAGTAACTGACATATCGGTCCTCTCTGTGTTTTCGTAGTTACAGATCTGGACCTTAAGTTCCAATACAGAGGCCGCAAGATGGGTTCTCTGTCTGTCAGTAACCCTCAGGGTTGTCGGTTGTACTATGGACACCTGGAGCCAACGCCGGAGCAGGTGGACCTGTTTGGGCCCATCAACTTGCAGCAGGTTCTGTTCCCGGGTACATCTGATATCCAGAACCAGAAGCAGCAATTCTACACTGGGGCCCTGCTGGATGTGATGGACCGCGGCCTGATCCTGGAGATCTGCCAGCAAGACATCTACGCCATCCGTCTGTGTCAGTGTAAGGTGTTCTGGTCGGGACCAGGCATGCCAGAACAGGGTCCACCAAACCCCTTGGAGAGGGAGAAGAAGGTCAAAGTGTTCAGCCTCAATGACTTCCTCCAAGGTGACCAATCAGTGAGACAGCGCTTTAGTCTGAACAGGTTTGAGCCAGATGTTGAAGTCCTCTTCTGTCCACAGGGCTGATCTTGTTCCAGAAAGGTGAAGCTACATACCCTCCACCTTTTGAGATCTACTTCTGTTTCGGGGAGGACTGGCCCGACAAGAAACCCAAAGAGAAGAAACTCATCATTGTCCAGGTGACTAAGAGAAGATGTTTAACGTCAATTGTGAGGAGAAGAAATAAGTCATGTTTTGTTTCTTGTTACGCAATTCCATCTTCCGATTGCCACAAAATTTAGTGGAAGCACAGAGAACGGAATCTGGGTTAGGGGTTAACAGCATTTTCCTTAAATATAAAAACCACCAAACCTTTCTCCATGAACTTTTGTTGGGGCGGGGCATGAATCAGGCCAACGGTCGTCCAGCAGTACTTTTGTTTGCTGTGCTCTGGGGGGGGGGGGGGTCGTTTACTTATCAGAGGGTTGGTGATCTAATCCCCAGACTGCCCCTCTAGTGTGAGACACTGGAACCCAATTTGCCCCCCTCGGAACTGCCCAACTCTCCTGAGGGATATGAACTGGCATCATAAAACAATCGGGGTCTTGAAGTATGACGTGATCAACAACACCATTAGGGTAATTCTAGCACGTTACCTTTTCTTTCCCCGCATCGCTGCCGACCTGTTCTGAAGTTGACTAATAGGATGACAGAGTGAAAACAAACATGGCAGTGAAAAAACAGACTCTGGAATGTTACCGGTGCGAGACGCGATGACGGTGGAGGTTTGGGTTCTACTGAAAGCCGTTCGGGTCAGCGGTTGTTTAGTTTCTAAACAGGATTTTGAGAGAGTTACTCATCTGATTGTCATGAAATGATCTTCCAAGATGACATTAATGCTGATACGGATAAAGGGGCGGAGCCAACCATTTAATTTTACCATCTTTCTCATTGAGTTCTGCATAATTATGAAAAGTTTCCGTAGATTATGGTTCAGGAGAGCCGAACAGACGCGTAGGAAGGTTCCAGTTTTATTCTACTTAAAATCATTTTTTTTAACTTCCTTTTTCTAGTTTTTAAATGTCATTTATGTTTCATGACGCAGAAGTTATTGGGAACAAAGCCCCCCTGACCAGAGATGAGCTCAAAACATCCAGTACTTTGACTAATTATTGAGGATTGAAACAATGATTGACGCGAAGGTTCTTGTTGTCGTCAGGTGGTTCCAGTGGTGGCCCGGATCCTGACGGAGATGTTCTCCGGAGAACTCAGCTGGTCCACAGATAGCATCCGCCTTCAGATCTCCAACCCCGACGTGAAGGACCAGACGGTGGAGCAGTTCAAGGAGCTGCAGAGGCTCCTGCAGAGTCAACAAATACAGGGGCCCTGGACCCCAAATATCCCCTGATCACGTGGATTCTGACAGTTGGGGCCGTTTGTCCTGCTCGTCATCATCCTCAGCTCCAGCTGACCCAAAGAGCTGCTCGACTCCTTTACATTCCACGCATTCCATGTGTTTGTATTCAAACAGGGAACCGGTCCCTTAAAGATTTAGAGGAGACTGTAATGACAGATTGTTTATATGTGTGTTAAAGGAACAGTTCACCCAAAAATGAAAAACCCGTAGAAGCAAAAATGAAATGACTCCAGAACGGCTCGAGTCTCCGGAACCACCGAGTTCCCATTTCCAGTCCTTCTGGTTTACCTGGCTATTTAGAGGATTTTTGTTTTTTTGATGAATTGTTTGCAGTGCTGGAGAGAAGAGGAATGAAGGTCAGTGTCAGCGAGATAGAATGAAAAGGAGGAAGTAGGAACGTTGAGGATGAAGGAGTAGAGGTGGAGAAGGTGCAGGAGTTTCAGCAACTGTTCAGAGCAATGGGGCGAAGAAGCAAGTGTAGACAGGGTGGAGAGTTATGTCAGGTGTTATCTGTGACAAGAGCAGCAAACGGAGTGAAGGGAAAGGTTTCCTAGATGGAGGTGAGAGCAGCTCTGCTGGATGGTTTGTAGACGGTGGTTCTGGTTCTGAGCAGAAGACAGGAGGCAGAGCTGAAGATGTTCTCTGGGAGTGAGGAGGAAGGACAGGATTGGAAAGAAGGACATCAGAGGGACAGTCCAGGTTAGACCTCTTGGAGTCAAGTCAGAGAGGACAGATTGAGATGGTTTGGACCCGTGAAGAGGAAGGATATTGGATCTACTGGCAGGGGAGGATCTAGCACCGGTGGAATAGGGCGGCAGTTGCCACCTCAGAAGGTGTGCGCCTTTAGCTTAGAGGCTACAGTGAAGACGTGAACTTCAAAAAGGACAGTTGAACTGTCTGGTGTCATTTCATGTTTTAGGTTCTTGTGTTTCCCGTGGAGCCACAGAGACCTTTTGGGTTTTCATTTCTTGAGTGAATTGATCTTTAGAATAAATGTTACTGGGCAGGAATGAGTGTCCTAGACCAAAAATATCTCCTGCACAGAAAAAAAAACAAATTCGATTCCGCCCTTAAGTCTGCCGCGTCTTCAGTTCCAGAGGAAGTGAAACTGAACAAAAGGTAATGGTCGACAGACCACAAACGCATCACTGTCGAGTGTATTCCAGATTTCAATAAAGGCCGCCGCAGTATTCCTTCTTATATCGACTGTCGTTTGTTCCAACTCCGGGATTCCGTTGACCTTTTTTTCGGAGACTATCCCAGGTGAGGCTGTGGTACCTTTGAATATTACTTAAACCTCACCAGGATATGTTGGTGTCAGCGCCCAAATCACCCACACTGATGTGGTGTTCATGTTCATCGTTTGTTCACCTAGAGGAGATTCCTCGTTTCGGTGGTGACAAATTACCTATTTGAGGTTTTTTTGGTAAGTAGTACACCCAATTGGACAGACTTCTATGAAACTTGATTGGAGGATGGGGCACGGGTCAGGACAGAACTTTATCTGGATTGCCCTGGATAGTGTCGTGGTTCTAGCGGACCTAGGTACAGCTACTGATATGTTAGATCCACAAGTTAGGAATAAGTCCTGGGGTGTGAAGCCGGGCTAGGGGAGCGGTAACTTTCCTGCGTCACCTCACTGGACGGGGAGGTTCTTCCAGCGGGGTGGTGTCATGTGGAGGCTTGAATGGTAGTGAGGACAGACAGCTTCAGTGGTCCTCATGGCCCCCAGATCTAGAATTGGTAGGGACCTGACCCTAACCCGTCAAATGTTGGTACCGATCAAAATGAAAGGACAGATCCTGTAGTCTGAGGGTATTTTTCAGAATTTTCCCTCATTACACAAATGTTATTCATTTTCTACCACGAAACCAGGGTTCGGGTCGCCGGTTCAGGCTAAGAGGGGTGTCCCAGACGTCCCTCTCCTCAGCAACACTGTCCAGCTCATCCTAATGGGTCCTGAAGCGTTCCCTGGCCAGACGAGATATTAAGCCTCACCAGCAAGTTCTGGGTCTAATTCAGGGTCTGCTCCCAGTTGGACCCTCTTGGAAAAGCTCCAATGGGAGTTATCCGGGAGGATCCTGATCAGGTCCCAAAACCACCTCAACTGGTTCCTTTCGACACCATTTCTCAGCCCCCAACAAAGGGAGCTCATTTCAGCCCCTATATCCTCGGCCTCATTCTTTCAAACATTAACCTAAACGAACTGGTAGGATTGTTCGGTGGCGGCGGAGGTACGACCCGTTCTAACTCCAGCTTTTAATAATATGAACGTATCTGCGGCGGACCAGGACTAAGTATCTCAGAGAAGAGTCTCGACTCTCAGCTGTTTGATGAGCTGACAATAAACCGAAACCAGTTGGACCAGAATATCCAGCAGACGGGGTCTGCAGAGTGTAAACGAAGGACGGAGCAGTGATGATGACATCATATTACCCAGAGGGCAGGAGGGGAGGCGCCCGTATTGGATTACTATCCTACTGTGAGCTCACCAGAACCAATGATTGGCCCATACTCAATGACGTCACACTGATCCAAACCCGTGAGTCCACGGATTTAAAGACTGAACAAAACATATTTGTTGTTGGTTTCTTTTTTTATTGTTTACAACAAGGCTACATCACCGATGATGTCATGGTGTCAGTCTCTCCATCTCATTACCCAGAGTTCTCTCTGTCTCACTTTGTGGAAAAATAACTAAAAGTCAACCAAAGTTAAAAAGGTCAAAGGTGACGCCAAATCCTCCAACGTTAAGCCTCATCGGGCTTGGCCAAAAGCATCATGGGAAATCTTTTGGCTCTCTGTATGGCACGGACAAAAAACATCTCGACCAAAGTCCCCAAAAAATAAATCTTCTCTTAAAAACGGTTGACCAGGCACGTCCTACGATTGGTTACTGATGAAGATCCACTTAGTGAACTCCTCCCCAGTCCTGAGCCACCCACCTGCTGAACCCGCAACCGCTCACCTGACACCTGCTGCAGGTGAGGTCAGGTGAGGTCGAGGGTCGGGGTTGAGGACTCAGTCAGCCGTCACTCTGTCAGTCCTTCAGAGTTTCACATTCAAAGTTCCTGGTACGTCTTTGTCTCGTCCCTTTGGATCCTCGTCTGCAGTCGCAGATTTTTGCCGTCACCTCTGAACGTTGGTCAACGAAAGACTTAACCTGAAGAAGAACCGACAAACCGGTTAATAGTAGAAAACGGTTTCCACGTACGGACTCTAACAACCGTAGGTACAGCGCTGTGAAATAAAGTATCGGCATCCCTCGAGGTTTATTTCAGACTAAACTGTCGGATTCTTAGCGTGGAAAGTTTTCACTCCTCCTGACCGCGACATCTAGATGTTCCACCTTTAACAGCAACCAAACACCTCTGATGTTGTCCCAGAGCAGTTACTAAGTAATCAGAGTAGTTACCTAGATTAAATAGAGTAGTTACTAAGTAATCAGAGTAGTTACCTAGAGTAATGAGATTAGTTACCTGGAGTAATCAGAGTACTTAAACAGTGTAATAATCAGAGTAGTTACCCAGAGTAATCAGAGTAGTTACATGTGTAATCAGAGTAGTTCCCCAGAGTAATCAGAGTAGTTAAACAGTGTAATAATCAGAGTAGTTACTAGTGTAATCAGATTAGTTACTAGTGTAATCAGAATAGTTTCCTAGAGTAATCAGAGTATTTAAACAGTGTAATAATAAGAATAGTTTCCTGGAGTAATCACAGTAGTCACACAGAGTAATCAGAGTAGTGACCCAGAGTAATCAGAGTAGTTCTCCAGAGTAATCAGAGTAGTGACCCAGAGTAATGAGAGTAGTTACCTAGTGTCGTATGAAGGTGGCAGCTATCGGAACAGTCTGGTGAACTCTCTGATGGCCCAGCACACCTGTTTACACTCCTCAGCACTGCAGAGAAGAAGAAACACAAACATCAGTACAGAAAGTTCTCGCGGTGCGTTTACTGTCCACCGGTGAAAACAAGCTCAAGTATCAAATGTTTTAACTACACGGTTGTCAGATTGAGGGTGAAACGTTCCTCCTGCCGTGGTTAACCACATTCAGCTGAGTTCCTCGGCGCTCAGGTATCCCGCGATTCCAGGACGAGTCTGGACTCGCCGCCACGACTCCGGTTCTTCAGCGTTCCAGATTAGAACGACGAGTCTTATCAACAACCTGTCTGCGTCAAGGTGAAACCATCCCACGTGTCCCTGAACGCCTCACTGTTGACTGTATGTGTCCCTCAAATCAGCAGTGTTACCGATTCAGGTCCCTGAACGCCTCACTGCTGACTTTACATATCCCTGAAAGCATCAGCGTTACCTATACATGTCCCTGAACGCCTCGCTGTTGACTTATGACGTCCCTGAATGCCTCACTGTTGACTCATCATTACCCTGAACGCCTCACTGTTGATTTATCATGTCCCTGAACGCCTCACTTTTTGACTTTACATATCCCTGAATGCATCAGCGTTACCATACATATCTCTGAATGCCTCATTGTTGACTTATGTCCCTGAACGCCTCACTGTTGACTTATGTCCCTTCATGCCTCACTGTTGACTTTACATATCCCTGAAAGCATCAGCGTTACCCATACATGTCCCTGAACGCCTCATTGTTGAATTATCATGTCCCTGAATGCCTCACTGTTGACTTATGTCCCTGAACGCCTCACTGTTGACTTTACATGCCCCTGTATGCATTAGTATTCACTCTACATGTTCATGGACGCATCACTGTGTGATCCGCAACTCTGTGAGAGTTTCACTGTTGGCTATGCAACATCTCTAAATGCCACTCTGAAAGCTCTGTGCCCCTGAAATCATCATTATGTGCTTCACAGCTCTATCAACCGCTCACACTTGGTGGGATATGTCCCTGACCGCCTCATTGTTGGACCAGATGGATCTGAATGCATAAGTGTTGGCCTTACTCGTCCCTGAATGCCTCACCGTTGACTCCATCTGCTGCTGAAAGCATTACTATTTGCTCCACAGGTTTTGAACAACTCCCAGCCTCCTCGCCGTTCCCTTTGAACACTTAAGTGTTCACATGTCCCTGAAAGCCTCACTTTGCACTTGACATGCGTCTGAATGACTCAGTGGCGATTCCACTTGTCCCTGAACACCTTACCGGTGACTCCAGACATCATTGTCTGTTTCACAGCTATTTCAACAGCTCACTTTTAGCTCCGCGTGTCCCCGAACACCTCATCGCTGGTTTGACATTCCCCTGAATGCCTCACCGTTGGCAGATTCCTGCATGCTCCACACCTCGTCCGCTCCGCATCACTTCTAACGGCTCTCTCCTGGCACCTTGAACACCTTACGGGTAACGGGTCCTCCGGATGAGTCACGGCGGTCCGACGACTCGTTACGGGAGTTTGTCTTTTTTTACTGACGGACTGATTTCAAGTTCGACCTTTTCCAAAGTCATTTTTTCTTTCCTGAATCCTGTACCCAGCAGAAACCTCTGACACTTGCAGTCCTCCGGAGACTAAATTAGGGGTAGAAACTGATTTATCACTGAATGTTGTGGTTGTAATAAACGCAGATTTCTTTTTTTCACCTGGGTGACGCACCCCCACAAATAAACTTCAAATATCGCCACTAGAAGTTCCACGATTAAAATTTTCTTGGCCGCTCAGCGATTTTTGTTTTTATCAAGTCCGACCGGCCGATAATGATTTTTTTCTTTTTTCATTAAAGTTTTAAAATCATAATAAGTCATGTCATTAAGGTGCTCTTATTTTGAAGGACTGCAGTGGAAGTAAGGCTGGTCAGCAGCATTGTGTATTTGTTCTGACCCGCAGGAACAGATGAACCCCTCCGCGCGTCTCTTAAACCAACTGTCTGACATTTAGAAGGGAAAATAATGACATAATTTATGTTATATGCTCTGTTCAGGGTCTTCAGGGCTGCTTCTTCCCCTTCACGGGTCAGAACCATCTCAATCTGTCCTCTCCGATTGTCTCCAGGACGTCTAACCTGGACTGTCCCCCTGATGTCCTCTTTACTAATCCTGTCCTTCCTCATCACTCCCAGAGAACATCTGAACATCTTCAGCTCCGCCTCCTGTCTTCTGGTCAGAACCACCGTCTCTAAACCATCCAGCAGAGCTTCTCTCACCTCCATCTTGGAAACCTTTCCCTTCACTCCTGCCACAAAAACGGGGCTTAGAGCCAATCCTTGGTGCAGTCCCACCTCCCCGCTGTCGTGCTGCTCTCGCACACATCCTGTAACGCTAACATACCCCTCTGTCACCCCAGACTTCCTCCTTCCCTCGCCACTGGGGTGGAGAAAACGAGCGTTTGTTCTGGGCGTTAACAACCGGTGGGTCGTGGGTGTCTCACCTGGTGACCTGTTTGTGGAAGTCAGTTAGCTGTTTGTGAGTGACGGTCACAGCGCTTCCTGATGTCTCGTTCGGTAAACCCTTCAGGGCGTTTTCTAACCAGCGGCAGAACGTCTGGAGCAAAGAAAAAAGAAAAAGAAAAAGAAAGTTTGAGTACTTGATGAGCAATAGGCTGAACAGAACCAACAACAACAGAAGTAGCGTGGCGCTGTTTGGACTCACGGGTCTGTCGAACACCATGATCTCCCACAGCACCTCGGCGACGTCGGGCAGCGTGTACGGCGGCAGACAGAAGCAACACGAATGCATGAGCTGAGTGACCAGTTGCTGACCATGCTGCTCCATGGCCTGAGAGATGAGCTGCTTCCTCACCTCAAAGTCCTCCTCGTGCTGCGGAGGAAGATGTCGGACGTTATTGGCAGGATAGTCAAAAGGTCCGATTTGTCTCGGTACGCCCAGCGTTTATGTCGGCGTACTTCCAGTTCCTTGAGAGTGTTTTCCTTCGCTAATGAGGTCGTGCTTTCGCTCCGGAGCGTTTTTGTTTCTGTTGTTTGCATGTTTGTTTGTGAGGAAGATTACGGAAAACCTGAAGGACAGATTTACATGAAACTTGACCCAGATGTAGGTTCTGGCGTATCCTAGAGGTGATTACATTTTGGTGAGTTTAAGTGTTTCACAGCATTTGAAACTAAATAAACTAAGATGCAGTAATAAGACGTATTAGAGGGGCAGCGATCGCAATATTCCTGGCCGATCGCCAAACAACGGGGGTTTTTTATAAAAAAGAAAATCTGACCGCGTTTTACGTGCTCTTATTTTGAAAGATTACAGCGGGAGTAACAAGGCTGGTCAGCATTGTGTAGGTATTCTGACCCGCTGAAGTTAATGAACCCTCTGGTGTGTTTGTGGAACCAACTGTATGACATTTGGACGTGAAAATCAAACTTTGTACGACTCCTTCAGTCACCGGCGCTGGTTTAAGTTCGGTAGTGATTATTTATCTGCTTTTCTGTCCCAAAGGCCCGGTACTGATGGGTTAAGGTCTCAGGATACTCTTACTAATGGCCGTTCCTAAAGCTTGGACCGAGTTGGGGGGGGGGAGAAGGCCTTCAGGTTTTCTGCAGAACGACCTTAAACTCAAGAACCACGTTACTGTGAAACGTTGAATGACTCTTTGGAATCGGACTTCATAAATAATTGTTTGGATTGATTCTGGGTTTGTGTTCCTCAGCGCTTCGTCGAGGTTGAACTCTGTACCTGTTGACTGTTTGTTGTTCTTTTGTTGCGTCTGAAACGTTGCGTTCTGCTGCTGTTTCGGCCCGGTCTCTTCTGTAAAAGAGATTTTAATCTCAACGAGACTAGCCTGGTAGAAGAAATGTTACGTTTTTTTGAGCCGGGGGGGGATGGGGTGGGGGTTCAGAGTCAACATTTGAAAACTGCCGGCTGACTATCCTCGATCCGTCCTTCGGGATCTTTTAACGATTCTGTAATGAGGCTCTTCGCCATCGTCTCTGTGATTTCCTCCGACTCACGTCGTTGGCGACCCCCGTGTGGATCAGGTCTCGGACGAACTTCATGACGCTGCAGTTGGCATCCCGGTGGTCCAGAGAGGTGGCGGCGATGGCGCACTGGATGATGTGAACGATGATGCTGCTGCTTAGCAAAGTGACGGGGCTCCTCTGGACGAACCTGAGCAGAGACAGGCGGGTCAGGCGGTACCGAACCTCTGAAGGTAAGAGGCGAGGTGCGAACCCGCGGGCCCACTCACCTGGTTGCCAGCCTGAAGAGGTCGTCTACAGTGTCGGGATGATTCCTCAGACCGTTCTGCTGCTCCAACAGCTGGAAGGTTGGCATACACAGAGCCTGACGGAAAAAAGAGAGGAGGCGATGGCCATCGAACAGTCAGAGGGCGGACAGGTGAGTTTTACCTGGAGAGCCAACTTTGGGGCCACAATATGCATCTTACTGAACCAACAACCTTTTTTTTTTTTAAACACAATTGAAGCCTAAATCTAATTCCAACATGTGCTCCGCTCAACTAAAGGGAAGAAATGGAAACAAACTCAAATCTAACTTCCTCCTTTTTAAAAACAAAACCAAATTTCACTTCCTTTGAAGTATTCTTGTGTAATTCTCCTGTCTCCATCCTCCTCGGTGGAGACAGTGATCCACATCTAATCTGCTGAGAGGAAGACATGATATCCATTATTGAACCAGCAACAACCGCACTCAAAGAGTTCAACCAAGGAGATCAGTCCCTCCTCCTGCCATTACAACTAAATCATTTACAGACGCTCCACTGCTGCCCCCTTCTGGTTCATGAGTGTAACCGCACCTGTTCAAAGACCGGCAGATAACATAATACGTAAATACAACTACATTAAATTCTAACGATCAAATGTTGTTGTCTTTAGTCGTGAATGTGAGTCAGGTGTGTGTTTACCTGCAACATGTCCAGCAGCCCCTGCCTGCAGCCGTCCTCCATGCCGTACTCGTCCACCAGGATGCTGCCCAGGTACAAGAAGCAGGAGTGTGGATACACCCCATACACACGCACCATCTGCACACACACACACCAGAACACACACAGTGAAACAGTCCAGGTTCACACAGTGTCAAACAGTCCAGGTTCACACAGTGAAACAGTCCAGGTTCACACAGTGAAAAAGTCCAGGTTCACACAGTGTCAAACAGTCCAGGTTCACACAGTGTCAAACAGTCCAGGTTCACACAGTGTCAAACAGTCCAGGTTCACAGAGTCAAACAGTCCAGGTTCACACAGTGTCAAACAGTCCAGGTTCACACAGTGAAACAGTCCAGGTTCACACAGAGAAACAGTCCAGGTTCACACAGTCAAACAGTCCAGGTTCACACAGTCAAACAGTCCAGGTTCACGGCTGAATAGGAGATGAGTTTCTTAAGAATAAGGACAAAATTTGAATATCATAACTAATCCTGGTCGTGCGTCCGTCCAGGTGTGGCTCACCTGAGTGACGAGTGGCTCCAGGAGGGAGGCGGAGCCTTTCCCGACGCATCGTACAGCAAACCTGAGGCAGCGACAGCACCGCTCCACGATCCTGTTGTCAGCCTGGTGCGTGGTCAGGGTGTCCGACAGCACCGGCCAGATCTACGGGGGGGTCACAGAGGAACACCAGATGATTACTCTCACCTCCTCCACAGGTAGGTCACACCACCCAGACTCATCGCTCATAAAACCACTCGTGCGTAAACGTGAGTCCTCCGGGTCGATCTCAGGTGTCTCACCTCCTGGATGACTTTCTGACAGGGGTGGGTCTGTCCGTTCTCGACGATGGGGTTTGTGTGTCTGCGGGGGAAGAAGCAAAGCGTTTGGATGAGCCGGAAGGTTCTCATGATGTTTGAGTGCAGGTGGAGCAGCAGGTAAACTGACCTGAAGATCACCGCCAGTCGGTCGAGCCAGACTGTGGGATCGGCGGTCCTACCGTTTGTGGATTCTTCAGTCAGAAGCTGAAGGAACACAGAAAAGAAAAAACAGAAAAGTTGGTTTCAGTTCGAATATGTCGAGAGAAAAAAAACGATAACAAAATTCTACTGTAGAAAGTCGGACGGACCTTTTTGAGAGCGATGACCTGTACGGCACAGAGGTCACTGAGACACTCGGCGATCTTCTCCAGAGGAAGACGAGCCAGGACCAGAGCTGTACCTGCACAGGTGAGCAGAAAATAAAACAAACACTGGTTTAGGACAACCTGACATCGGCGACATCTTACAAACAGATCTTTGTAACTTTTGTCCTTTAAACGGCAAGACTTCTGTTTTAGTGACGATTCAGCAATTTATTATTTTAAGTGAACCTGAAACCTGGAACAGGTTTCTGTTGGTCCAGGTCACATGTGAGCATCAGGAGGACTCATAGCTGCCCCCCCCTCCCCTCCCTCTCAATCTCTACCTCCAGCCTGATGACATCACTGCGGGCGTACCTTTAAGCAGTCCGACCGCCGCCTCCGTGGACAGAGCGAAGGTGTCGAGGGAGCGTGCGATGTCCAGGAGACCCTGGAAGTGTTGAGCCATGTGGTCTCTGCACACCGAGCAGATGTTGTGGATGGCCTTGGCTGCCGCCGACGCCAGAGGTTTCTCTCGGAGGCCTTTCATCAAGTAGCTCAGCACGGGGTCTGACAGGATGAGGAAACGCGGCGTTTACAAACGCAGGTTTACAAAATAAAAGTCTGCGCTTAGTCGCGTCGTGCAGGACGGAGAAGATGTTCTTTTCACCGTTCCCACTTAAATCTTTGGGGAAAAATAACATTTGCACGTCTGACAGTGACGACCGTTTGAAAGTTCTGAAACCACGGACAGGTTTTTGACTCGGGGGGGAGACATACCCAGGAATCGGGGGTTTCTGTCCACCACCTCGCTCATCTCTCCCACCAGCTCAATGCTGGTGTATCGGACCGCGATGTGGACGTTTTCCGGAAGTAGAACCACCCGTTGTAGCACCTCTGACAGTGTGGGGTTGTTTTCTCTGAAAGACAAACAGGATTCATGTCAGATGAGTGGAATCATACCGGCAAGTCTCTGCAGGTCCCACATTCAGGAAGAATTTCCTCTTGGTCGTAGTTCATCAAATCAGTTTGTCCGAGCAGTAATGGATGTTTTCTTTTTAGACCTTTTATCTCCACCACTTGAAGCTGAGTGCCAGCCCGATATTTATTTCATCACCCACCTCAATGTCTTGATTTATCCATTTCAATTTATTTTTAATTAATCTTATAACCACTGGGGTTCAGGAGCCAATTTCAATTTTTCAGGAGCCAATATATATATATATATATATCGATGTCAGAGTGCAATGTTAAATGTCTGCCTTACCTTTTCTTTCGCTTCTCTACTCTCTGCCTTTGTATGCCCTGCGTCCCATTGTGTGGGACTGAAAACTGGCTGAAAAAAGATCGCATATCAGAATCTTTCTTTTTCGCAATAGAGGATTAATGCACTCGGGGAGAACGTGCCGGGGAGAACGTGCAAACTCCACAGAAAAAGGCCGACAGAGGTGGATTCAAGGTACTTGTTTGCACAGGATCTCAAAAGGAGGACAAATGAGAGTCCGGCTTAAGGCTCCGCCGTTGGGCGGACACAGTGTTCCAAAACCGTACGGTCGGCAACCCTAGTCTCGACGGTTGCCACTGGCGACTGGCAAAAAAAAAAGTCGCAAAATGAAAAAGTTTGGCAGAACTCAAGTGTTTTCTGGTATCATTTTTGAGTTAATAGTTATTTCAAGTTCTGATAGAGTTGAATTTTTATGTAGAAGAGTTCTGTGTTACATTTATCCATCTTATTTTCGCTCCTGTGGTGTTTGATGGTGTGTGATGTCGGTGTATTACGCCTCAACACGGTGACTTAGGGCGGCACACGGATATCTCTGACTGATCTAACGTTTGTGTTAGCTGAAGGATTTCTTTGAAGCTGAAACCCGAAATGATGACATGACTCGGATACTCACGGATCAACACTTTTCGCAATCGCAGCCATGATGAAGAGGACAGCCTCCGTCACCTCCCAGGAAGGGGTTCCAGCTTTTAACGTGGAGTATAACTGAGAAAAAAAGGAGAACATCTCAACACGGATTCAAATAAACAGCCTTTAAGGCGGAGCTCAACTGGGAACAAACAAGTTGGTTTTTAGGAGGACATGTTTCACAGTTCAGAGAAAGGACAGCTTTAAGATTGGACAGGGAATGTGGGCCAAATGGAGGCCCAAATCTGAACCCTTTAAAATATGATAAACGGTAACAGAACATCTTTTAAACTGAATGTTCACTGAAAATAAATAAATAAATGGAATCTGTATAATCGAGGGTTAAATACTGGCAGCTGTGGTCGCCACAATGTTCCCATAAAAAATGTGTAAAAAAAGACATTACTGTAAAAAACCATGAAAACAGATTTAATGTCAACCTGTTTACAGTAACATGCTTAATTACATACAATTACAGTACATTAAAATAAATTAAGACTTCTTAAACGAAGAAATCAACATTATTTCTATTATCTTATTTCTGTAGAAAAGACAGCATCTTCTTGCAAAATGGTTAAAGTTGTTTATTTAAGTTTGTCATACCAACAAAATCTGTCATTTAGACAGAATAATACTTTTAAAAGAAATGACTCGCCCGTTAAATTAAGCCTCTCTCTTCATTTTACCCGCATTTTGGATTTTCAAAGTAAAATTGTCAGTTTTCTAAATATTCTGAACATAAAAATATTTGTTTAAATAAAGTAATCCAAGTTTTTTTGTTTTTTTACAGTGCAGACGGGAAACGAGACGTTTGTTCTTTGATCATTTGTGGAGTCAATAGAAAAGTTACCTGAGAGAAACACTCCATGGATCCCACGAGGAAGATGACGTCCTTCACGAGGTCGGAGACTCTCATCCTGAACTCGCCAAAATCATCGGTGTCCTCCGGGATCCCGTCCTGTCCGCCAGAACATCAGAACCAGGTTCAGGATTCAACATTGGTTTACTTTTTCAACTACGACATAAATCTAACAGAATTTTATTGATGAAGTATTTGCCTGCTGACAAAATCAGGACCTCAGTGTTCTTGATTTTAACGTTTCAGAGTGACGGCGGCGTCTGCCGGTTCCGTGTGGGACCGGGTCAGCTGACTTACGTGGTCTGGGTCGAGCTGACAGTGTCGGGCCAAACAGTGCAGAAGTCTCTGGATGTACGGTCTGAAGATGGTGTGAAGAGCTGCGTCGTTGATTTTATACAGATGTTCTCCCAGACGGTACCAGAAGTTAAAGGAGATCTCCACAACCTGGACCGCAACACAGAGCAGGAGGTTTCATGAATGCATCACAAAGTTTCTCCTGCTGGTGAAGGACTGGGACACTCCGAGGTCCCTGAAGAAACAAACATTCTGAAGGGCTTGCAAAAACCCTTTTCCAGCGGTTCCAGTGCTGGCTCGGAGCCGGTGTGTGTGTGATTGAGTGTGTGTATGTTTGTGTGATTGAGGTGTGTGTGTGTGTGATTGAGGTGTGTGTGTGTGTGATTGAGGTGTGTGTGTGTGTGATTGAGGTGTGTGTGTGTGATTGAGGTGTGTATGTTTGTGTGATTGAGGTGTGTGTGTGTGTGATTGAGGTGTGTGTGTGTGTGATTGAGGTGTGTGTGTGTGATTGAGGTGTGTATGTTTGTGTGATTGAGGTGTGTATGTTTGTGTGATTGAGGTGTGTGTGATTGAGGTGTGTGTGTGTGATTGAGGTGTGTGTGTGTGTGATTGAGGTGTGTGTGTGTGTGTGATTGAGTGTGTGTGTGTGTGATTGAGTGTGTGTGTGTGATTGAGGTGTGTGTGTGTGATTGAGGTGTGTGTGTGTGTGCAGTGTGTGTGTGTGCAGGAGAAGCAGAGACTCCTCCTCACGCGCTTTTATTCTGAAAACCCAGACCCACCGACAGCCAAGCTTTCTCTTTCTGATTAGGGGGTCCACATAAACCCACCAAGTGAGTGAGTGATCGGTCGAACGAGGAAACAGAGGGAGTGCTGACCCGTCAGCGTCTCCGTGTTTAGTCCTTCCTCTGCTTTTATTCTCAGCGGACGGCGGCTGGCAGCGTTTGTGAAGTTGCTTAAGACGCACACCGCCATGTTTTTACCATTTGTACCATCATTAGTGAACTTTTGGTATTTTATCGGAATATTGGGTTTTTTTGCGCAACCCTGGCTAGGGAGTGTGGGCCCAATTATTCTAACCAACTAAAAGTTAGTTCTTCTAAGAACACAATAATATGGTGTGGACACATAAGATGATTTAAGGACGTTAAGACATAAGGTCCATTTGTTCTCAAGGTTGCGATGGCTCTGCTACCGCCGTGTCAAACCACCAGAACACAAAGAGATCACATGACCACAGATATGTGGCAACGTGAAAAATACAGAAGTGGTGACCGGAGGATTTTGCAAACCGGTTTTCTGTGTTTTCTGTTCTCGCCACCGGTGCGGTCGCTCTCCTACCTCGTACTGTGGGTGTCCTGCACAGATCAGCAGCAGCTCCAGCGTCCTCAGGTCTCCCATCCCCTGAGCGGGACTCCTGACTGTCGTCTCTAAAAATGTCTCGCAGAGTTCGGTGAAGATCCTGCAGTAGTTGAGCACCCTGACGGCAAAAAAAGTCAAACATGAACGTGAGCCCAGTTTCACGGCGAGCAGCGCCACGAGCAGAAGATTCCCGTTTGTGTCCTCACTTGTCTAGATCTTCTCGCGCCACAGCCATGTGGTAGGCCGTCTCCAGCGTCAGGACGCCCTGGAAGAGCTGCAGCGCTAACGCCATGTTGGTGTCCACGTTCTCTATGGCGTAGAGGGCCGAGCAGACGCAGTCGGACGCCGCCTCATGGAGGTTGGTGGAGGTTTCATCCCTCTGCTGTGGGGAGAGGAAAGAGGTGAACAGGTTTGGGTTTTTAACCCACCGAGCGTCCAGACTGAGACTCCTCTGGTACATTATGGGATGATTCTCACCAGGACTTGGAAGAGGACCATGAGCAGCTGGTTATTGGCCATGAAGTTGGTGTCCAGGATTCCCAGGTTGAACCAGCTGCCCAAACATCTAAACACCTTGATGAACATCTTCTCATCGTTACCCGTCTGCTCAACACACGTCGCCTACAAGACGATAAAAACACAGAAGGTCACGAAGGTCCGACATCTACAAAGAAACGTCTTCATCGTGTGAACCCGGACCGCCTCACACCGCGTGAACCCGGACCGCCTCACACCGCGTGAACCCGGACCGCCTCACACCGCGTGAACCCGGACCGCCTCACACCGCGTGAACCCGGACCGCCTCACACCGCGTGAACCCGGACCGCCTCACACCGCGTGAACCCGGACTGTTAATGTCCTTCTACTCTGAGTCTCATGTTTCCTGTCGCTGCAGTGATCTGCTTGAAGTATTATGAAGTATTTCTGACTGAAGCAACTTCCTTTAAGGAACCGTGTGTTTCACAACCCTGTGATTCTCAAGTCCTCTCTACTGAACGACTGGTTCTGTGTGAGAAGATGAAACCCTAAAACCACCTCAGGTGTTTCTGAGCGTTCCTCAACTTTCCCAGTGACCTTTGGCCTCACCCGTCCCGACTTCTTTCAAAAGGTGTTGGATGACATTACATCCAGAATGAAAGCTTTGATGTCCTCCCGACTAAACTGAGATGAGGGACGTGTTCTAGGACTGATGAAGGATTCTGACCAGCAGTGTGACGACGGTGCTGGAGCAATAAGCCAGATCCTCGATGATCTCCGTCCTGCGATTGGCTCCGATTCGTAGAGACCGGCTGTGGACCTCCTCCGGCAGCACAGTGAGAATCTCTATGAGGAAGGGCATGGAGCTGATGTCGTTGTCGTACCTGAGGAGGCGGAGACACGGACACGGGTGGATCAGAATGTCAGGACCATAACAGCAGCTGAATTCAGGTTTTAGCCGATCATGCAAACTCATCAATATATAAGAGACACAGCCCAAACGTCCCCCCCCCCTCGAGTTGTTTTTTCGTCAAGCATAAAAAGAATTTGCATCACATTTGGTTCAACAACTTTATACACCCATCAGCCATAATATTATAACCACGGACAGGATCTCCAGAACTGCAAGGGTTTATTCCTGGTTTTTCCTGGTCCGCAGAAGTTAGTACCTACTAAAGAGTTCTGAGAAGGAAAACCAGGATCATGGCCGCCCGAGGCTCATTGATGAACATGGGGAGTGAAGGCCAGCCCGGTTTGAAAAGCTGCCGAAGTCTGAAATGCTGGAAAAAGCCCATGCAGGTTCTGACAGAAACCACACAGTGCATCACAGAACTGTTTTTTGGTTGCTTAAAAAAAAAACGGGGGGGGACCTAAGCGATATGAGGTGGGCGGTTTTAATGTTATGGCTGTTAAGTGTATCTGTCAAATGGCACTCTGATTACTTCAGGTAAGACTAGAGGTTCAAAAACTCGTTCAACACTCCGCTGCATGAAGGTTCCTTACTTTCCTATGAGCATCTGAACGCATCCTTTCCACGAGGCCATCTGAAGAGCGAGATCCGCGATGGCGAGAGCCAGCTGAGACGGAGACAAGAGATCACATGACAGCGGGAAGGCACAGAGGATTCAAACAAAAACAACAACAGGTCAACAAAGATCAGTCCGAACGTTTTTGATTCTTATTGTATCAAGTGTCCCGATCCACTCCTGACTCTCAAACATTATAAAATCAACGCTATTATTGTTTTCAATCTACAAACTGCTCCATGCTACATTTTACGGGATTACATTTGAACACATCTTGACGACGTTACAGTTATGCTTCACCCGAAACTGGTTGTTGCTGATTTTCTTCTTTTTTATTTGATGTTCACACTTAACGTCATCAGAGTCGCTCGTTAGGCGTGAGATAAGAATAAAACTGGCACCGCGCCACATTATCTCAAAAGAAGGTCAAAGATCCTCCGCGAGCGGAGATGCATGACTCGTTACCTGTGTGACGATAATGGGCGACAGGTCTCTGAGGTTCTGGATGTGGGCCAGCAGCGAGTCACGTAGTGCATTGTGGGTCCCGGGTGGAAGCTCGTAGAATGACGTTTGGATCTTCATCTTCATCGTCTGAGCAGCAAAGTAACACGATTCCACGTCCTGTTGGAGCTGCAGCAGCTGGTCGGAGATCTCCCACGCGTACATCTGTGGGACAGGGCAGGATGTGATGTCGTTACATACGGGCACCTACGCCCACCTCCACCCTCTTTCTTTGATCCGGCTCGTCTTGTGGGGGATCCCAACCTCCAACCTGGACAAGTCACCAGTTCATCACAGCAACAGACTGACACCACTCACACCCACGGGTGATTCAGTCACCAGCTCACCTGTGAGGTTGACGTTTTTTGACGTTTTTCTTTTCGATACCAGGTGGAACACATCCTGTTATCGCCGGTATCGATCCGATATCGATATTTTATAAAAAAAAAAAAAAAAAAAAAAAAGCATGGGATGCTCAGGAAAGAATATATGTATCTTGAATGATATCGGATCGGCGGGGGTCCGTGGGTTTCCCCGCTAGTTGGAATCATTTAGAGCCGTTAGGTCACATGACTGCAGTTGACCACTAAGGCACTAATGTGGGTCGTTTGGGTCGTGAAGACACGAGTGTCTGGATTCCCTACTGGATTTATCGTGCCAGTTGTACAAAACGTGATGAAACAGTTTGGAGGGACGTTCTGACTGCCGTTATGTGGTTGATGGGTGGAGGCGAGGACCTCCACCCATGTTTAGAGGAGGCTTCCTTCACTCCTCTCTCAGTCGGTCCGTCCTCTTTCCTGTTTTTGTGAGTGTGCGTTTAGTCTCGTTACTTTTTCTTTTATCCGAGCGTTGTTTATGACGACACTCAGTCACTTTTGAACCACAACCAGACTATTATGGGCAGAGTCGGCCATAAACGCTCTAAACGATTTTTCTCTTTCTTGTATGATTGTTTTGTATATTGATGCAACTCTGAAGTCAACAATGTTGGAGTTTCAGAAGCCTCTCGTGATTTCCCACCGGAATTTTCTCCTATCTTGACATTTTTAAACACGGGCCCTTCACAGGCCACGCCTCTTCACTGAAGCCCTTTTACCTGCATATCGTCACTTTAGTGCCGTGCCTCAAATTTACACAACAGTGCCTTTATTCTATCGTCATTACGGATGTTTTGTTGGTATGTCCCAGTTCTCTTATACGTTATAATATAAGTATAACTATTTGTAAGAGCAGTCATTAACATTCTTCTATAGAGATGCACCGATTGCGATTTTATTGGCCGATCTCTGTAAAGTCTAATCGTCCGTTACTGATTTTGGCCGATTCCGATTTATTTCTTCCTTAAGGTTTAAACATTATAATGTGTAATTTCTTTTAAGTGATCTTACTTTGAATGATTACAGTGGAAGTAACTTAATAATAATAATAATAATAATAATAATAATAAATTGGTCTTATATAGCGCCTTTCTATGAACCCAAGGCTCTGAGCTCCCGCTAGCTTAAGCCTCTCGGCTAATGTTAGCCGCTCTGCTAACATTAGCTTCTTAACTTGCTATGTTCCTCGGGGGGATTTAAATTTGGAGCGTGTGATTGAATTTGCCGTGCCGAACGCGTTTGGGGTTGTTTCCGCGGCACGTTCTTTTGTCCTTACGTTTTACAACTATAAGATTACAGCCTATATACGTACAGCTGGCTCATGCCTGACTATGTGCTCCCGCTAGCTGTAGCCGCTCTGCTAACGTTAGCGTCTTAATTTGCTATGATCGTCGGGGTGACTCATTTTGTAACATGCGATGGAGTTTGTTGTGGCGAACGTTTTGGGCGTTGAAGAGATCCTTATTTTGTCCTTAGTGGTGTTACTGGTGTGGTGGGGGGGGGGGGGGATAGAGAAAGAATGTTCGCGGCTTCATCTCCATGTAAACGAGGATAATTACACAAAAATTAGGGTGCAGCAGTCCCGCCTGGAACAGGTTGATTACGAGACGCACGATTCCGACACTAAAGACAAGAGTCTAAACGAACCAGCTGGTCTACATATTTGTCTAAACTGTGATCGGATCATCCGTTTCCTGTCTGCTGGTCAGAGCCGCAGTCTCTAAAACCATTCTTCCGTAACAGATAACTACTGACACTCTTCTCCACCCACTCCCAACTTGTCCGCACTCGCTTCTTCGCCCCTTGTCAACACTCCCCATTACTCTGAGTACCTGACCTCAGGTACTTAAACTCCTGCACCTTCTTCGCTTAGACTCCTCCATCCTCAACATTCCTGCTTCCTCCCTTTCATTCACAAACATGTATTTTGTCTCGCTGCCAGTGACCTTCATGCCTTTTCTCTCCAGCACATACCTCCACCTCTCCAGGTTCACCTCAACCCTGCTCTCACTACAGACCACAATGTCCTCCATCATCATCATAATCAAAGTCTATGGGGACTCCTGGCTGACCTCATCTGTTAGCCTGTCCATCACCACAGCAAACAAGAAGGGGCTCAGAGCCCATCCTTGGTGCAGTCCCACCCTCCACCTTGAACCAATCTGTCGCTCCCACTGCCCACCATTGTTGTACTTCTCTCACAAACATCCCTTACCACTAATACTTGCACATTTCTGTTCCACATTTTTATTTTGCATAGGTTTTACGTCGTATCCTCTTTCTGACACAACCCTCCCCGTTAATCGGGCTCGGTACCCGCATTTGAAGAACACTGGCACGTGACACATTCGTGGCTCGGCTCGTAACACATCAAAATCAGAAACCTGGCAAGACCTCGATCAGTTTTTCCCTGATATAAACCCCCCCAGTCCAGTTAAACTCCTAACAGCAACGTCAGCCTCCTGTCTCAAGATTAGTCAGCAACAAACTGAGCCACACATCTACAGTCAAATAACATTTTAAACCGTTTATTTTAAGTCTATCCTACCAGTTAATCGTATAAAAACGGGAACCGACCGTCATTTAGTCCGGCGGACTGGTTTGATCGAGAAAGAGGCTGAACTTTCCTGCAGCAGTTAGCTCAGCCATGCTAATAGAGCTAGCTCTTTCTCAGGCCTGCCGAAATCCTCTGAGACTACAGCGAACAACCTCCGTCTACCGATCCGAAACACGCGGAACAACCAACGCCCCGTTGGTTGTTTTATTTAATCATCATCGCGGGTTTTGTCTGGCTAATTCACAACCGTAACCCCATGTGGCGGAACTCGCAGTTTGTGTTTTGATCCATTCATTTAGCTAGCTTAGCTCTGATGCTAAAAGCAGCTCCTCTGAGACTGCGCAGTCCACCTGCCCCAAAATAAGACTCAAAAACTCTGAAACCCAATCCAGAAAGACCACATTAGACCCGAAATCAGACACCCGGAAGCTTCACCGGTTCCCCCGGGCCTCTCCCATTTTCTCACCGATCTCTGCAGCTCTCCGAGCCACACCGAAGCTCGTTCCTTGCCGGCTGGGTCCGGGTCGTGGTACAGGGCCTGGACCGCCTGGTAGACCAGCGCCAGGCTCGGTCTGCCCCCCTCCATGGTTCGAATCAGAAGCAGGAGTCCCGTAAGGCAGAAATCTGACAAAGACGGCAGGTCTGAGAGAATCCTACACGGTCTGTGTGTCGGCCGCCATCTCGCACAGGATTCCCGCGTGCAACCAGGATCCTCCTCCGGCCGGAAACACTGACAGGATCTTTAGTTCCGCTTCGTCATGATGGGAGGATTTGAACGCAAATCTAAACCGATTCTCCGGATCCTCCTTTAAAATGTGTGTTTTATTGGGGGAAAAAACAGTCCTAAGAAATATCTAAGATGTTAATGATAGTGTTAATACGTCCCTATTGCAAGTCAGAGTAGAATTTATAATTTAAAAATACATTCATTCATTTTCTGAGAGGGGTGAGGTGTGCAGTAGGAGTGATGGATGGCTTGAAGGTGGAGGTGGGACTGCACCAAGGATATTTTTTGAGCGAGCCCTTACAGGGATCAGCTCTGATCCCCTTCTCGTTTGCTGTGGTGATGGACAAGCTGACAGATGAGGTCAGCCAGGAGTCTCCATGGACTATGATGTTGGTGGAGGACATTGTGATCTGTAGTGAGAGCAGGTGGAGGAAGACCTGGAGAGGTGGAGGTATGCGCCGGAGAGAAGAGGAATGAAGGTCAGCCGCAGAAGAGAGAATACATGATGTGTGAATGAAAGGGAGGCAGGGGTAACGGTGAGGAGGAAGGAGCAGAGGCGGAGAAGCGAGTGCGGTGCAGGGTGGAGTGGGTGGAGAAGAGTGTCAGGAGTTATCTGTGATAGCCAGGATCCGTCTACAATTGTGCGTTTATATATAAGAAAATATCTGGATCAGAATTAGTCTGTTTGTCCACAAAGGTTTTAACTTCCCTCAAACTTTACATTCTGTGATGGCCGAGTCCAAACACACAAACAGAACCAGAACCAGAATGCCCTGATTATGCAAAAACAAGTCATCAAACATGTAGATTTATTCATCTGAGAATATATTCATTAATAAATATTTAACACGTATCACAACAGAAACACGGAACACGAACATTTTGACAAGACACCATTTGAAATATCAAGGTTCTGAACCCGCATCCTTCAGCCATAACATTAAAACCTCCCTCCTGATATTGGTGTTGGTCCAGATCTTTTGCATTGTGTGATCTTACCGTATCACCAGTTCTCCTTCTTTAGTCCACGTTGGGAAGATCTAACCACTGCAGACCAGGACCGCCCCACGAGATTCTGGAGAAGTTCTCACCCCAGTCATCTTAACGATCACGATCAGTCGCTCAGATCCGCACGCTTTTTCTATTTTTCCTCCTGCAAACGTCGACTTTAGGACAAAATCTTTACCTGCTGTTATAAAATATTACACTAAAATACAGTCATGATATTATTAGAAAAATAATTAAAATATGAAAAAAATAGTCAGAATATTATGAGAATAAAATCAAAATATGAAAAAATAGTCAGAATATTATGAAAATAAAATCAAAATATGAAAAAAATAGTCAGAATATTATTAGATAAAATCAAAATATGAAAAAAATTGTCAGAATATTATTAGATAAAATCAAAATATGAAAAAAATTGTCAGAATATTATGAGAATAAAATCAAAATATGAATAAAATAGTCAGAATATTATGAGAATAAAATCATAATATGAAAAAGTTGTCAGAATATTATGAAAATAAAATCATAATATGAATGAAATAGTCATAATATTATGAGAATAAAATCCAAATATGAAAAAAATTGTCAGAATATTATGAGAATAAAATCCAAATATGAATAAAATAGTCAGAATATTATTAGAATAAAAT
>VRLP01005920.1:0-32579 GCA_009660295.1 Lophius piscatorius | reverse complement strand
CAGGCGATCGATTCATAAAGGTTTGATTCGGATAGGAAAAAAGTGTCCCATGTAAACCCACCAAGTGCCAACCACCAGCCATCACGCTGCCAAGCTTCTAAGCAGAGACAAAGTTCTGGCAGATGGACAGGACTGTCTGCGGAAATGACTTTTATTACTTTTCTTGTCACTTTTAATTGAAAGAGAAAATAACTTACAGTATATTTTATTACTTTAATTAAAACAAGATATGTCGGATTCACTAATGTATCAAAATGATATAAATGAGATTAAAACACATAAGAATTTATCGGGATCGGAATCCCTTTCTTTAAATTCCTCTAAAAACTGAAAACTGAAATGACCGGTTAGGACATAAATCAAAGACTGTAAAGGGGAACGTTTTGAAATCTAGTTTTCTGTGCCTCGGTATGTGGGAATGATCCTGTCGTGAGGCGTACGCTGCTGTGGTTTAAAGCGTTTTTAGTTTAAAGCTGCTAAATTATTGCCGGTGAGTAGAAGGAAAGGCCAACCCTTACATAAAACAGCCAGAATGTTAAAGCTTCAAACGACAAAGTCAAACTGTGCTTAACTTTTAGAGGAAGATTTCTGGAGGAAAAAAAAGAAAAATGTGCAAGTATAGAAAACAGTATTTTAATATATATATATATATATATATATAACAGGACAGCAGTAATGGCTACCGGTGAGCTTTGCTACTGGTTTTAAAGAAGCTCATTAACATTGATGGTGGGGATTTATCTTATAACCTAAATCATTGTTTGCATCTTTGACATATCTGGTCCTGTTAAGGTACAATAATATAATTGTAACAGATAACTGTATTATATAGTATAGTTTTAGCAAGACGACACCGACTTCAAATCCACCTCTGCCGGCCTTTCTGTGCGGGGTTTGAAAAGTTCGGCTTCCTCTCACAGTCCAAAAACAGGAATTATGTCTGAATTGGCAATTCTGAATTGCCATTAAGGAAAGGCATCAAGGAGCCCAACCCCGGAATCAGGGACAGACGGAGGCATGAATACTCAGGTGAGTGTGTTCATGAGCTCAATTAGGATTTGTAATACCCTCTTATTTTATTTCTTAAAGCGACTAGCGACTCTGTCAATGCTAAAGTGTGAACAAGTAAAATCAAACAAAGTTTTACTGTTGGCATCGGCATTTAGGTATACTGCGTGATGCATTCAATGTCTATTCAGTAACAAATTTCGGTCGAAGCAGAATTGTAACATTGAGATGTCTTTAAATCTAATCTTGTAAGATGTAGTATTCGGCGAGAAACTTGAATAAAGGTTTTCTTAAGGAGCAATATGACGATGTTTTCAAGGCAATATCAAATCAATAGTAGAGAAGGAATCGTGAAAATTGTTTATGCTAAAAAAGGCATTACTCTCCTTGGTGCCCCGCCCCTACACTGATATTAGATTAGATCGCAATTGGGCTCAAATGTTCATTTATGGTCATTTTGAGACCCTTTGGGTTGCTGACCACAGCTTCCAGCAGCCGCCTCCACGACTAAGGGCAGCAGCTTCTTCCAGATGTCCAATATGAGGATTTTAAATACGTGTTTAAATTTTTAACAATATCTGTTAGAGAAATGGAACAAAATAAGTCCGTTGCACTGAGACGGAGCGGAAACTAAACACGTAAGTGCTGATTTAGAAATGCAGAGCTGAGTCCATTCATTACGGCATAATTAGTTTTATACATTTCAGGGTTTTGTGTTGATAATAATTAACTAATAGAAATGTAATCTAATCACAATAGAAATGGCAAACATTCAGATTTTTACTGATTATACAGGAAGACTTAGTAGTTCGGAAAAATTCTAGCAATATAGGTTAGTCTTAAATTTTACGGATTAGCCATTATTTTCATAACAATCTCAGCACAATTATTTAAATATGTAGTGTATACAGAAAGAGTTGTTACACTGTTATGACAGGGGGTACTATGAAATGGCCGCTGCAGATCCTTCGTGTTAACGCGATAACTCACTTTTTTTTTTCTTTTGTTTTAAACCAAAAACATGTTTTTCTGGACATAACTCAGAGGCTATTTCATGGATCAGCTTCAAATTCTATACCCACATAAACCTTAGTGCAAGGAAGAGCTGGATTGATTTTGAGAGAGGTTCGCTATTTCCAAGTCAAGCTTTTGGGCCATAATTCCTCAACTGTTGGTCCAATTTAGTCCAAATACATATGAACATATCGCTGGAGGAATCTGTATATATCATATAGAATGAAATAACTCATGTTGCTTTATGTTAAATATGTTTTATTTTACTTAAATAGTTCATATTTTACTCTCTGGCGGAGCTTTTGCACAAAAACACTGTTTTTCAGACATTCGGAGTTCAATCAGGAGGTGTTTTGTACAATACAGGGGATCGGGGGCTTTTTGTGGATTTACCCTTGCTGCTGGGGGACGACAGCACAAGCTGAGTTTTAATCCTCGAATTCAATAAAAATTTTAATATTCTGTTTTTATATTATAAGAATGTTTGGTTGTTTATGGTTGACTATGGTAATACAGTTTGGGAAGCGAAGAAAAAAACAGTTCATGGAGATAATGCAAAAAATGCTGAATATTAGCATGTTGAACATTATTTAATGTGGTATACTGAACCCAGAAGGGTTGAGCAAGAACTGTAGAAGTGAAGCAGCAGCTCCTTTTGACGGTGACATTGATGACATTGTTAAATTGGGAAGAGAAAATATAGAAACTATCTCGTTCCTTTTGTGAAATATGATGCAATCCATTGCAGATAGCGTTCCTTGTTTTATTCGAGAAATCTATCTCAATATTGAACATCTTATTAAGGCAAATATAGACATATATCCTCGAAATGAGATTAATTTGCCGATGTGCATGAGAAGATTTTTCATTTCAGACAAAATAAAAAAGACTAATTTCCCCTGTTTCATTCATAATACAGTAGTAAATTGTGAAGGAAGTACGCAGTAATACCCGGTTTTATAAGTAGTGTGATTGCTTTCGGCTTTTGAAGGGCTCTATTCAAGGCTCGGGTCTTTTGATTGAGCATAACATCGATATGAAGATAGTGCCCCATCTCTCCTTTTTCCCATTTTCCTTACGATAATCAGAACCGCTCCTTCCTCCCTGGACTCGTTTTAAGTCGTTGAGAATGATTAGAGTTTAGTCTTCTGGGGTCTGAGTCTGTTTGAGGAGCTAAGAGGCGGTTTAAAGATTCCCACTGGGTGGATGTCTACAGTGCCGAGCAGCTTTTAATAGAAAAATCTATGGGCACCACCCGACTAAGATGCAGGGAGGGCTGGAAGATGGTGGTGGTGTGTGTGTGTGTGTGTGTGTGTGTGTGGGGGGGGACGACTCTGCCGATTGTTTCTCTCCCAGAATCAAATGGGAGGTGGTTTTCTGAAGATCGATGAGGAGAATTGAAAATGTCAAAATAAATGAGGCCTCTTTTCTGCTCTCCTTCTCCCTTCAGCCGCTCCTCCTGTTTCGCGGAAGAAGAATGATCCGGCGCAGCCTTTTTTCCGAGCTGCCGGACACGACCGCCCGCACAGAAACGCCGTCTCTCCCGCTCTTTACCCGCCTCTGTTTGGACCAAACTGTTGTTGACTTCTGTAAACTGATGGATGACACCCCCCGTTTCAATTACTGCCCCATCTCTGTGACTCTGGCTCTTTCTCCGGCTGTCTTACCACCCAACAGCCCCCAAACACAACAGTGAAGTGTCCACACTTGTGACAGAAATCGAACTGGATCATCAGTGGAAATGATGTCGGGTCATCCGTCTTTGCCCTCAGCAGGCTGTTAAAGACTGAATAAAGGCCAAAGGGCAACAGGAGAGGCTGAAAGGCTGGAAGTGGTGAAATTGGATCAAAAAATGTGACCAGACTGGCTTTTCAAGAATCACAACATGTTCTCAGCAAGGAGCGAAATTCTCCGGCCGATGCCAGAATCACATTCTGCAGCTGTGAGTGCATCCAGAAAGTACCAGTAAATTATTATCATGAACTCATTTTCATTCTTCTTCATCAATCTACGCTGCATACTCAATACCCGATTACCACTTTCATTTTAGGTGTGATTTAGGTTCTTTCATCTCAATGATCATTCTTACTTCATTTTTGTCCTCCACAAATTACATAATGTATATAAACCCCTAAAGGTTCATCAAGATCCAAATGGTGATTATTTATTTATTTCCGCCTTGTATTCATTGAAGGTATTGGATTAGTAGGTTAACTGGCCCATTTTTTCTCCTTCCCCTTCCTCTCATTGTAATATTCCCCAGTATTGTTTTAAAGCTCAACCTGGGGGATCCCAGGGCGTTCCCAGATGTGTCTTGGGGGCATCCGGATCAGATGCCCGGACCACCTCAACTGGCTCCTTTTGGCGAGAAGGAGCAGGATGAGCTGGAGCGTGTTGCTGAGGAGAGGTATGTCTGGAAATCCCGTCCTAACCGGGACCGGATAAGCGGAAGAAAATTGATGCATATATTTTTAAGGAAAATTATAGAATATTAACGGTTATTCATCGTGGAGCTTCTTTGATTTCCATAATTTAAAAAGGGGGACTAAATCTTAAGATCCCAGACGGATGGATGATTCCTGAGCGGGAGCGTCGGAGAAGCAGTGGACCCGATTGCCGGCCAGCGGAGGGCCTCGAGGAGGAGAAGGATTTGTCCGTGTAAGCAGTCCATAACATGAATACTAATGGGAAATAAACACAATGATAAAAACAGGAACACAGTGGACAGAAATGTTGCTGAAGTGCTTTGGCCGCAGGATTGGGACTGGTGAAAATCATTTAAATATATTTAAATACTAATGTTTAGATGTTCGCCTGTGACACAGACAGAGGTGAAGGAAGAAACAGCACAATATGTTTTTATCGTATAGCCTTCAGTCTGCTTCTGTTGTTGTCTGGTGACTATTACTACTACTGATATCGATATAAAGGAGCACAAAAAAAGCAAAACATTCACTAAATATGAGACGCTTATGAGATCTTTACTAATATTATACTAAAGTTCTGCATCTTAATCCATGCATTATGTTTAAAAAGTAACAATGCGTGTCTAATCGGCCGTTTTGGAAATAGCAAAGAATAGAACAAAGTGAAAGACAGAAGGGAAAACACACCGTTGTTTTTTTTCTCAGATTTATTCAAGACAAACTTAAAGGGGAGAAAAGGAAAAAAAGGGAAAGGGGGCAAGACTTTAAAAATCAAGTTGTAAGAAGAGGAGAAAAGAGCAGCGATAACGTTCATAGTGGATGAAGTGATGCGTTTCCAGCCTGGTGCCAGCAGAGAGGAAGCAGATGTGATGGATATGTAGAGGAGACACAGAGTAGAGCTGGAGGACAGGAGACAAGAGGAGAAAAGAAACGTGACAGCGCAACGGCCTCCTGTATCACCTGGAACCTACGACACTCAAACACAAAAAGAATGAAACGTTCTGTCAGTACATCCATCAAACACACGCTGTCTTCTTCTATAAAACATCTGTTCAGCGCTGACGGGATAAAAGAGGGATCGCAGAACATCATCGAGGTCACCAGAAGCTTTTGAAGGAGCGTAACTGTTTATGAGTGTTGAAGAGGCGAAAGGATCGAGTCTCAGCTACGTTTACTTTGATAATACGCATTTAGACTAGCATTTAATATTCGGATTCATGTTAAAGATTTCGATTCAGATCTAACGTTTGGATTTGAGATTTAGGTCTGACATCCAGATTTAGCCTGTAAATGTAGTTAGTTGAGGTGGTGCGATGTTGTAGCAGCGAGGTTCAGGGTTCCAAACCAGACAGCGTGGGTGTTCTTGGGTTCTCCGGTTTCCTCCCACAGTCCTAAAAACAGTTAATGTGAGTGTGAAGTGACTCTGAGCGGTGTGAATGAGTAGTTGTCTGTCTCTATGTGTCGACTTGTGCAGGGGTAACCCCGCCTCCCGCCAGGTGTCAGCTGGGATAGGCTCAGAACAGGTGAAGTGGTCGCAGGGAATGGAAGGATGGGTTATTGCCACATAAGTAAGTATGACAAAGATCAAAGGGCTGAGAACTAAATATTGCAGTAGGTAGCCGGTAATTTCAGGTTGGGCTACTTTGCAATCGGCGCCATATATATATATTTTCTCTCATACCTCAAATGGTAGGAATAAATGTCGTAAAACGGTCGGCATCAAACGACTGGAATTGCGATGTTGGGCAAAAAAACATTCAAGAGTTGCTTCAAAATTCAGACTAGGTAAAAAGTATATAAATGTTATATCCTCGAAAATTCGGGGATATTGTGGAATCATCATCGCTGCATCATCGTGAATCATCCAAATCACGTTGACGCAAGAAATATCTCAATATCTCTTCCTTCAAAGGAAGAATTGGGTTGATTTTGGGAGACGTCGGTTATATATTTCCGTCACTAATGATGACAGCTTTATCTCCCATTTTTTGGGAGATAAAGCTGTCATCATTCCAGTCAAATCTGGTACGTATGAATAAGGTTCATATTTCCTCATTAGGGGGAGTTTCTTTTTGAAAATTGATTGAATTTAACTTTTTTGGACATAACATCCCGACAGATGGTTGGATTTAGACCAAATTAGTTGACTAGATGAGACGAATCTCTTATATATCACATTTTGCACTAATAATTCATAATCAGGTGACCTTTATTTTGAAAAATGCTGTTTTGGACATAACTTCTTCACCATTTTGTCAATTTAGTTCAAAGTTGGTGCATAAGAATCAACTCCAGAAGATCTCTAATAGTTCATATTTGCTACACTGGAGGGGAGAATAGCCTTTTTCTAATATAATCTTAATGTGTGGAGTTAATCTGCAGGATCGCTTGTACTGTGCAGGGTATTGGGGCCTTTTTGAGGATATACCATCGCCGTCAATGACGACAGAGTACGCCGAATTTGATAAACAATAACAACCCTAATTATACGTGATTCTGAATTGTAAACCTTAAGAAACAGTAATTGATGTAATTCCCGTATAAACAGAAAGAAAACACGAGAAATTCAGTATTGGATGATCCGTGTGAGAGTCGACCTTCATAACCACCATACAGAACATCCTATTCCACCATCAATGCAGCAGCTGGGCTTCCTGCATACTGACATTTAGCTGAAAAATGCAGTGGTGTAACATTACTAACACTCAAACCGCCAATTAAATTAATTTATCATCAATAGCGTTGGATATTTCTGGCCCCTGGTCAGAACTTATGACAAAAAAATGTACTTTAAGACACCAGTGTACCATTCAAGTGGCTTAATGAGACTGGAGGTCATTTTAAACGTCTAATTGGCTTCCTCAACGCAAAAGCCATCGCATTTATCCACCGCTAACTTTTCAAAATGTCAGATTTAAATCGTCAAAGAATCGTAAATGATTTGAGGGAGATAGAAAATGGCTGCGCTACAGTAACCACAATATATCAGAGTAGTGCTTTGAGAAATGAGATGTTTCAATAATCTCGGATGGAACTGAGGAGATAAAGAGGCTTCAGTTTGCTCCGGGATACTTCTGATGAGCTGAGATGAGTACCTGAACGATCCAACGCTCGCAGTTTATGGCTGAACAATACGCACGGCAGAAGTCCAATCATCCCTCCGAGGTAAAATAGCTGTCGCAGCCCAGAATTAACAGGAAGACGACAGTCTTCATGTTGGGTTCATCAGAATCAAGCCGTTTACGTCGGTGCCAGAAAACAGCATTACCTGTGGAGGTCCAGGTGGTTGATGGTGAAACAATGAGGCACGTAAAGTGTGATGATAAGATTGATTAATAACCACATTGCTTTGATAGGCTTAAAAATAATCATTATTACAACATAAATCCCTTAGGTGGATGATTTAATTAAAAATATAGGCAAACGCATATAAAAGCGAAACTGTTGCCTCTGAAAGTAACTTTGATCAAACATAACTGATCAATACCAAGTTTATCACTGAGTAATTTATCTGTTTGTATTACTTTGCTCAAATGTGATGGAAAATGAAAAAGAAAATCTGTAAAATAAAATGTTACAACAAAAGAATTACCTGATGTATAATTGGGAAATTATTCATTCGTTTTCTGGAATCCAAACTTTATAGTTTATATGAAAATTAATAAATATTACCTGGTGCAATCTATTAATTCTATTAAAAACATTTTGGTGTTTAATGTCGTCACCAATAACAATAATAGAACTATAGAATAGGACTTTTCTCTTTCTACTTTAAGCCTTTTCCTTGGTGGCCCCTTCGACCTGTGGTGTTCCCCATGGCTCCATCCGTGGCCCCTTACTCTTTCTAATATTCCTGATGCCACTGGGTCGGATTATAAACAGGTTCATTCACATTTTTCAATAGGATATAGAGACTCAAAATGTTTCACACAAACAGTTGAGCAGGACTTTAAAGCTTGAAATAACTTGGATGCATTGGATATAAAAATAGGTAAAAAAAATATACATACAGTTGAACTTTTAAATATGTGTCGATGTGGGATTTTATGTCACAGAGGCAGAATGATTTTTTCATTTTCATAATAAAAACATCATGCTTGCGGCTGAATGTGCACTGATTCTATTTCTGGAACAGGGATTTAAAAGTAACTTCAATATGTGAATGAAAAACCAGCCGGTATTTCTCTCACTTATATATAAAATAGTCCCAGCATCAATGTGATCATGTGACTGCTAAGTTGTGAATTTTGACAGGACATCAAACCTTGTGAATGGTGAAGTTTTATTCTAATTGATCTACAGAGGGCAAGAGAAAGAGAGAGAGAGCGAGAGAGAGAGAGAGAGAGAGAGAACGGAAGAGATAGAGAGAAAGAGAGAGAGAGAGGGACAGAGAGAGAGACAGTGCCAGTGTACAGAGAAGCTCCTGTGAATTCACACAAAAAATATTGTTTTTACTCTTTATCATTTATAATTCTCCATGATGATGTATTCCAGTATGAATTTACAAGCGATGTTTACAGGTGTTGCTTCTAAATATATTCAAAATAGTTCCTTAAAAGTCTTTGAGGAAGTATTAGTTCTTAAAAAAGCAAAGCAAAAAAACCCAAAAACTCTATTCTTACAGCGAACGATAAAGGAAGAGGTCCCGTATCTTTGGAGGGATAGCAGACTCAAAGTAGAGGGATGCTTTTTTTCTTTCATCTTCTTTACAACTTGAAGTCCTGACTACACATGGAGGAGGGGGGAGGGGGGGGGGAGGGGGAGCAAGAGAGAAGCAGAGCTTGTGATTCAGTATTTTCACCTGCCATTGGAGGAATAGCAAGGATGTCCCCGCCATACCGAACCAAGCCCTGACCCCTGACCTGCAACCCCAGCGGGCAGAACCTGGCCCGATATTGACCTGTTACCAGATGAAGAAGTTGCCCTGGGGTTAGGTCCCCGCCTTCTCCCCCAAAAACAGCAGCAGCATCTTCACCGTGTTGAACATAGGTAATTTTTTTTCCTCTCAAATATGTTTATACTCACACCTGGTTACAACGCATTAGTGATCATAACATCATAACAGAAAGAATCAACAGAAAGAGAAACATAAAACATTAAAGTCGTTACATCTCGGGTTGCATGCCATCACCTCATTATTTATCATTAAATGTAATTAAAATACATTTTGTCATTAAAAAGAGCAGGGTTGTCATCACAAGGGTGTGTGTATCTGTGTGTGTGTGTGTGTGTGTGTGTGTGTCTGTGTCTGAACGTAAAACAGCATCAGTTTACATGACAGTTTTACAAAAGTAGAAGAAATGGAACAAATCGGAAGTTCATAAAACGCGAGGGTGCTGCTTGATATCTTTTTCTTCTTCTTTTTTTTACATGTGCATATTTTTCACTCGTCAGCTCACAAAGCAGCATGTGGAGATAAGTATGATAATAATAATAATAATAATAATAATAATAATAAATATGCAGATAAGATGCAAAAGAGATTAATGTCGATCAGCAATCAACATTATAGGGGGGAGCTGATAAGGAAGCAAGGAAAGGTTCTTTGTAATATTCCAAGAGTAGAAAATACCGATATGAGCTTCATTGGAAACATGGCGGCTAATGCAACTGACAGCCATTAAAAAAACATGGAGAAGAGAGATTGAGATGATCAGAGCCCCCTCCCACAAGCCCTCCTTCCCTCCTTCTTTCCCTCTTCCTCCTGTCTTGACTCGGGTTGCATGAGCTCGGGCGAAGAGCCCAGCTGGAAGACCTCGGACTGGTAAACATCAGAAGGGGAAAAGTTCTATTCTGCATCGCAGCCGCTAGAAATGATCTTGCTTGAACAATATTTTTCTTTTTTCCTTTTTTTTTTTTCTATAAAAATGCATCTCTCGCTTGGGTTGAGGCTCCTCCCCCACAAATGCACGGAATCATCCTGAGGTATTTTATTTGATAGAATTTGGCTTTCGGAATCCAATCAATCAAGTGAGTCGATCAGGCAGTAAAGATGGACACGTTGTGTTTTCGTTTCCGCTGTACAATTTGTACAGTGTAATGCTACAAAACAAAGCTTTTGTCGGCAACGCATGTACAGGGAAGAATATGTGCATGTGCAAGCTATTTTTTTTTTCTTATCAAAAGGAACAAACAAACAACTAAAAAGAAGTAGGTGAATTAACATTCAGTTAAGAACCAAATGTTCAGTCTTCAAGCTTACTCAAGTTCCGCCAGGCACCCCGACGCGTCGCTCCGTCCTAAGACGGCTTTATTATTCATGGGCTCATAACTCATGGATCCACCTCAAACAAACAAGTAAACAATGGATCCACCTCAAGTCCTCTAATCCACTAGAGGCTGTGCACTATTTAACCGTGATAGCTAAATTGTGCACAGCTCTACTGCTAGTGGACCAACAACCAACTGAAATGTTTACAAAAAAACAATTAAAGTGATTTCCAACATGTGTTGATGTGCCACGTCAATCAAAGAAGGGCAGAATAAAGAAGGAAAGACATTTGAATCATTTTTTTTTTATAGCTAATACCCTGTTTCGGAGTGGCAGGGAGGTCAAGACAACAAAACCTCAGCGTTCAGATCTTCTCAGAGGAGGCGGCGGCGCCGGGCGCAGTTGTGATTTAATCTTTTCCTCCCTTGTTTATCTCCTCTGTGCCCTCTTCCCTTACAGCAGCGTCTTGCTCTTTCGCAGATGATGCCACAACATGACACACGTTTACGAAGCACAAAAGGTCAAGGATAAAAGTTTTGATTGTACAAGTATCCATCCTCCATCCATCGGGCGACACGGTGGTCCCTTTTTCAACAAAAGAGCGTAAGTCAGGGCGTGTTTTTGTGTTCTCCGACCCTGAAAACGAAAACCAGCACATGCAAAATAAATCTACTACTCTGGATGGTGTTTTTCCAGAAAACTATGTGGTTTTTTTTCCTTTTTTCTTTGCAAAAGCAAATATGGTAGAGAGGTTTTAAAACTAATGGCTATTGTGCTACCAAATAAGCAAACACTACAACTCCTAGGTAGGGGGATCCAGATGCCAGAATCCCGAATAAATCTTACAGTTTTATAGACTAAAAAAAAGAGAAGCAGCACTTTGCAATCATTGTTTTGTGTGCAGCATCACGATCGGAGGATTGCCTCACTTTTTCCCTCCTTGTCCGTCAAGTCATTTTGTCTGTATTATAGCCATCACTGTAAACATTATTTATTGATAGCACCTGCATTTTGCTGCTCATCACTATCAGGTCCCTTCCAAAGTTTGACTCAACACATGACGCCTACTTGCCAAAATTACTACGCTTCACTCGATGCCTTTTCCTTCCTCCCTCTCCTCATTGCCAGGTGTCTTGGTGGCCATATTTGTCAGACTAACAAGCAGCAGAGGCTGCTGGTCTCGCTCACCGTGATGCCTCTGCCCTCCCGGGACACCACCATGTCTGGGCGCGACATCAAATGTACCCATCTGGTCTCCCTGTCAGTCCTTTTCTCCTCAATAACGAGCCCCAAGTTTTAACATTGTAAGTGGAAAAAAAGAGGTGGACAAGGAGGAGGGGGTTGAAAGAGAGGATGCCTCCGCTTTTTCCCCTTCCTAATTCCCTTCTCATGCAATTTCTTCAATTACCCGGACCCCTCCTCACACATTTCTATCATGAAACCTGCTCCTAGACTAATCCTCTCTCCCGCCACTGCCTCCCAACCATTGCCTAACCGCTTTAAAATTTTAGGGGGTTATTGATCCCGCTCTTTATATTAAAACACCTTATGAAAACTTGCCAGCCATGCAAGTCAATGGCAGAGAATGGACAAAAGTGATGATATCATCTGTAAAAAGAGTAGTAGTAGTAGTAGTAGTAGTAGTACCATCATACCCGCATGGGCATGAGATCTTTTGTTGAAGAGAAGAAGAAATATGTCGTGTGGCTATGGCATCCCTTTGTTGGATAACATAGTTGATAAATTATAATACAAACCTAGTGAGAGGAGGAGAGAACACATTATTTCTTACATCAACTAAACATCTGACTCCAGACTGGGGATTTTTTTATACACCCGTCTATTACTGAACTGGGCTGAGTTTAGGACTCCGCGTGGGGCCGGGTATGCACTAGTCTTGTTGGCTGAGTAAGGCATTACATGCTCTTTATTGTACAAGTCATTGGCTATTCGCCCATCCCGTGAACAGTATGAGGTGGTGGATTTAACGGATGGGCGGGCATTGTTCGCATCGTTGCGTGTTTTGATGGGGGGTGCTCCAAGAACGGTTGCAGGTGAGGCCACAGCCAGCTGTTTGTAAATATCAGAGGAGCTACGCCCATGGGCCAGTCTGCTGCTGGTGTCATCCCTCAGTGAATGGCTGAGGAAAGGGTTGTCAGAGCCATGGGTTGGGTACAAGGACTTGCTCCTCTTGCTCTCCTCCAGGTTATGATTAAACAACATCGATTTGGGGCCGGTGCCGAACAGTCTGCCGGAGTAGGGACGCATGCCGAAGAGGTTTGCGTAGTGCGAGTCAGATGTGGAGTCCAGGAAGCGATCCTTCTCCTTAAGGCTGACACTGCGAGCCGGTCGGCCCAGGTCTACATCCTTGGGTTTTTCTAGCATGATGTTGTCGAAGGAATGCTGACGATTCAGCCTCAAGCGGTTTCTCTTCTGGACGTGCGGTCCATCTGTCTGTGGCCAGTACAGACCAAACATTTCGTCTGGTTGCTGCTGCTGTTGATGGTGCATGGTGGGGCTGACCAAGGGATCCGTGAGGAGCTGGTCCTCAGTAATGTCATACAAGTTGGCCGTGTGGAGGCATGCCTCGCACCGGTTATAAGGTGAGCGCATGGCCGCAGTCGAGGCAGGTAGAGAAGGATTGTACGAACCTCCTGGTGGGTAGCCAGCGGTCACTTTGGACAAGCAGGATCGACAATGTGTCTGTTTGTAGCGATCAATGGTTTCATGTGGGGACAGAGAAAGGTTTTTCTCTTTCAGGTTATAGTGTTTAGAGTAAGTTGGGTCTGGTAGCATATCTGAGTCCGCGTGATGCAAAGGTGAGGAATTCAGATGAATGATGGGCTGTTCACACTTTCTGTAATTGTCACTGTGGTCGGAGTAGATCTCGGGATAATCCATATCATCAGCGGCAAGACCTCGACTCTCGCGGTAGAGCATGGGGTCCGAGTGCAGGCTCAGCTCTCTGTCTGAGTCAATGGTGTATATTTTCTCTCCTCCTCCTCCTCCTCCTCTCACGGTTTGGTTGGTTACGCCGCTGACCTGCTTAGTCTTTAAGTAGGACAACTCCACCTCACTGCAGTCCCTTGGGTATTTTGAAGCCACCGCTCTTTTTTTTAAGTTGTCCTTGGGCTTCAGGTGCTTGTTGTTTTCTGGGTCCTTATAGGAGGCCGCCCTGCTGGAACAATCAGAGATGTCAGAGTGGGCCGTTTCCTCAGGGAGGTAGCGCTGTGTCTTCATGGACAATCTTGGGTCTGGCATTAGCATGTCAGGCATCGGAGGGGGCACAGGTGGCACAGAACGGAGCGTGTCCACCGACTTCTTCCACAATGTTCTGGGTGGCTTGGCATTGGTCTGGACTGTGTCTGCATTCACTGCCACTTCCACTGTGTTCGGATTGGCATCATTCAGGGTTAGAGGATGCTGGCCCCCCTGGAAGATGTAGTTGTTGAGATGGTCTTTGTGGCGGTTGGCAAGATAAGACTGCAAGTCACCGGCGTCGCCGTAGATCATGTCTTTGGGGGCGTAGCTTCGGTTGTCAGCATAGATGAAATTTCCCTTCTCTGCCATCATGTCCATGATCATGGGGCCTGCTGAGTGCATGAACTCTCGCTTAGGAGAGTTCATGTGGGAGCCACTCAGGTTAGACATGTTGGTCATCTGTTTGGCTGACTTAATGAGCTTAAGCATTTTGTCTTGGGGGCTAAAGTCCAGATCTGTCTTCTTCTTCATGTCAATATGGACGCCGTGGATGCAACTCCAGATTCCCTGGATGATGACATATGGAGAAACAAGTGGAATGGAGAAAAGTCAAATAAGAAATGAGGCGTAAGAGGAGAATGTGAGAGGCATGAGGGAATGGGGGGGGGAGGGGAAAGAGATATATCAAAATGAGGAAGTGACAAACAGAGAAATGGAGAAATATATAAAATTAGTAGTGACTCACCAAAACACATATTTTATCAACATTTCCACAAACATGCAATAGTATTGAATTAATAACATTCTTTCAAACATACTTCTTCAGTTTACAAAGATAAACTAATACTGCAATCCAGTTTCATTTAAGGTGTACATTATCTAAATAGCCAGGTATGATTGGTTTAAAATGATGCTGCACATCGCAATAATTTATAATTTCTCTGTTTGTGAAAATGTACCAGGGTTTTACAGTTAACGGAATTATTTCAGATAAAATAACCTGAATCAGCAATACAGAAGAGTATTAGGGCCACATATGGCTACGGGATTCTTTTTTTTTTTTGGGGGGGGGGTTAACTTTATTTTAAAATTCTGACATTAATGAAATCAGTCAGATTTCTGACTTTAAACTAAGAATTCTTACTTCAATCTCAGAATTCTGCTTTTTATTTTCAGAAGAGGGTTACATGATTACAATAAAGTCAGAATCCTGAGAATAATGTCAGAAATCTGAGATTAAAGTCCGAAATTCTGAGTTTAAAGTCAGATCTCCGAGAATCAAGTCCGAACTCTGAGATTATAGTCAGTGTTCTGAGAATAAATTCAGAATTCCCCCCCTCGTAGCCCAGATGTGCCCCTAATCCTCTTCCGTACAGCATAGTTTTACAAATATAATATATCGACACGCTCCATTCCACAATGTTAGAGCCAAAGGCTGAAACTGACTGTTAAACTAAAAGAAAAGGAAAGTGCCGAGGCGGAGTCCATGAAATCAAAACCCCAGGCTAACTGGCTGATTTTTAACAACTCTGCAATCATTCAAACTCACGTGGTGAAAAGGTGAATCTGAATTCTACCATTTGAAAACAATTATGGCGTAAATTACATTAAGGAGTTTCGGAGAGTAAGAAATAAAGAAAACTTTGTCCCTAAGGATTGTAGCCAAGGTTACAAACCAGGGATTCAAGTTTGAAATTGTGTTCCTTACTCGAGTCTTCCAAACAGACAAATGAACCGAGGTCCGAATATGCATCACAGCCAAATCAATTCCATTGGTGCAAAATTCAATCTCATTTTTTAAGCGATAAAAAAAAAAAATTGGATCCGAACATATCTGCAAGTCCTGACAAGCTGGATCAAGTATCGCTTTGCAATAAACTTCACAGCAGAACCTTTGAAATACGACCATTACCAAAGGATCACAAGTTTCTTCAGCCAAAAAGCTGTTTTTTTTTTAAAGAATTGGTTTTCAATCAAAAACTCAGTCAGGCTTTTCAAAAACAGACACATCAAAATTACTGCTTTTACCGCTGCTGTAAAAGTGGGGAATAACATTATTGTGGCGCATGACTGCAAAAACACTTTGCATTTCTCTTTATTAATTTGCCTGAGGACAACCATGCCTTTCTGGTGGATAGACGCCTCAAAATCGGTTTATATGCACATAATTTGTATAGCTAAATAGATAGAAACTTTATTAATCCCCAAAGGAGAAATTTAGTCCTTACAGCAGCTCCAACAGACTAAAACTGAAGACATACTATCTAGTAGGACATCTTACAGATATGTACAGATAAACATAATATACGTATATATATCATATGTACATACATATACATACACACACACACACATATACATGTGAATCAAAATACAGGAATAAAGTTTATGCAAAAATAAAGAAAAAGGAAGGAGTCCGATCTCCAATGGCAAATATAGATGTGATCTAAAATAGCTTTTGATGTTTTTCAGACCTGGTGTGTTTTTATTACATTAAATTTAAAATGTCTAACTTTTTTATTATCTGGAGTTGGAAATAAAGCACTAGATTTGTTGAAGTGTTTTAAAAACAAAAAATCTAAGTTAAGCAAATCAGATACACTAGTACAACAACGAGGTGTGCCTCAGGGCTCAACACTTGGTCTGCTTCTTTTTTCTATCTTCATTAATTTGCTCTGGATGTTGTATTCAACTCTACGCGGATGACACAGTAATGTACATATTTAAAAAATATATATATATCAAAGCACTGGCTTGCAGCTAATAAATTCCTAATTAACAAAACTAAATCTTTGATTTTTGGTACCGAGCAAAGTATTAGAAGACAGCCTCCCATCGTAAGAAGACAGCCACACTGGCTACACTTCATTTCAAATGTATTCATTTCAGTTACCCTCAACATTTAAAACAGTTTATGGTACCATTTTCATCTAATTACACGCATGCGCCGTAACCGCACACCAAGCACGAACCACCACGTCTCCAAACATCCAACAAGATAAACAGAAAACACTAATCTCACAATTTGTAGCAGCAGTAAGGACAAAACAAGCTGTGGAGGAAAAACCCCGAAAACATTCGGTACAAAGAACTTACTCTCACACTTTTCAAAAATGAAATCCACCCGTGGAACACAACAAGTTTGAGGAAGCTAACATTAGCAGGGCGAGGAACATACCAAGCTTCAAGATGCTAAGGTTTGCAGAGCAGCTAAAGCTAGCGGGAGCTCAGCTCGCGCCACGAGCCCACTGTATGTACGTATCTTTGTTGTCATTTATGGTTTTAAAACGTTAGGACAAAAGAAGCTGTGGAGGAACAACCTTGAAAACGTTCGGCACAACTAACTTAATTAGACACTTAGTGTTAATCACTCCAAGGATAATAGCAGGTTTCAAGAAGCTAACATTAGAAGAGCTGCTAAAGCTAATAGGAGCCCTGAAGTCCCTGAACAAAGCCAACATAAAACATATAATGGACTGAACGAGGCTTACGAAGTTTTATTATGACTTCGAAGTGTCGGTCTTAGAAACGCAGGGCGTTCAAATAGTCAGAATACATACACAATGCCAACCAGCCTTACTTTCACTGCAATCCTTGAAAATAAGAGTTCTTAAAACACATTACTCATTATGATTTCAATAATTTAAGAAAAAAATCGGAAACGTACAAAATCGGTATCGGCCCGTCAGACTTTATAAAAAACTTTGGTCAACCAAGAAATTTTCTATCGTTGCACCTCTAGAAGATACTATTTTTTATAAGTTAGACCAGCAATAAATCTAATCATAACATTAATACACTCTGAGTGGTGAAATTCTCAGTTTGTGTAACAACAGACAGAGCATCGTCTGCAGCTTCCTCTAAAGTTTTCCTCTCTCCTTATTAGACCCATTCTATAAAAACCGTCCGGACACTGCCGTGTTTCTGGGGCAGAACCTGCCGGTCCTCTTTCCTCACGACAACGAGAGGTAGCGCTGGCCTCTTTTATCAGAACCAGAGAGAATAGATGGATTCAGCGCGGGTCACATTGGATTCACCTAAACACATGCCGAAAACAAGGATCCATAAAAGGGATGGAGCACATCCCCTCCTGCCTCCATCCTTTATCCTCCTCCTCTCTCCTCCTCCTTTGTGCGGCGCCCCCTCCTCTCCCCTCGTTTCAATCAGTGTCAGCAGTAGCTCTCTCTGCATGTGTTTGTGTGTGTGTGTGCACGCCTGCTCGCCTCCTCTCTCTTACTCCGCTGATAGAGAAACAGAATAAGAGCGGGAACTATGACATGCTTGTCCGACCGAAAGAACAACATTTGTCCTCAGTGTAGTCGCACTTGCAGCTTTGCATCTATACTCTTGGCAAGGACAGCTGTCGAAACTCTGTTTCTGTGGGCTTCCATTCTTTTGTTTTACAAAGTGCATTATAGATTTAAAGCTGTGTTCTCCCAAACCTCCAAACAGGTAAAAGTGTTCTGGTAAAACATGCTTGGGCAACCAAACACACAGCCCGCCTCCCACAGATGATCTGATCCTTACCCGGCTGATGGAGAACAGAAGACCCGGTTTGCCAGAACAGACTCCGGTGAAGCAGTATCTGAGCCTCCAGTAGAAGAGATGCTCGGAGACGAAGGTGATGAGGGAGAGTCCCATAGCAGTGGCCAACATGTAGAAGACCCCGGCCATGTTGTCCACATCCAGCTGACTGGACATCACTTCATTCTTCTCATTGTGGCAAATGCCTGTCAGCCACTGGGCTTCAAGTTCCTCCATTTCACCTGAAAGACAAGGAGAGACTCATTTTCATTTTCATTTTAACATAATGGCTTACTGGCATTTGAAGAAGCTGAAAACGATCAATGGGCCGGAGAGGAGGATACTGAGAGAATGCAGTGTGTATGTTGTCAAACAGACGGTTGCGGTGTGTTTGTTGTCTAGCTGACGGATACAGTGTGTATGTTGTCGAACTGACGGATGCAGTGTGTTTGTTGTCAAACTGATGGATGCAGTGTGTTTGTTGTCAAACTGATGGATGCAGTGTGTTTGTTGTCAAACTGATGGATGCAGTGTGTTTGCCCCTGTCGGCCACCACACTTTTTGTGAATTTATTTCAAAAACTCCAGCCTCAAATCTGTAAAGGCTGAACTCTAAAATGCGTGCTGAGCAGTCGGTCCTGAGGGAGGTTTGGAGCTTTGTGTTTCTGGACAGACGGAGAATGCTTCTTCAGAGTTAATGAAAGTGAGGTTAAAAGCCACAAAGATCTTATCTGTCCTCCTTCCTCACACTCCTCACATTGCATTCTCTTGCCTCTGTTCCGCCTTCCCTCTCCTGCTTCCTGTGTGACATTTGGCGTGTGGCTAATCCAATTTGTGTCATTCAGGGCCGGATCACTAAGGCTGCTAGTGGGAAAAGACAAATATCACAGTGGTGTTCAGATGGATGTCCTGAGGGTGCAGACTCTCAGAGACAACATTAACCATTTAGGACGACGGAGGAGATTTGTTTCATGTTGGATTCACAGCTGAGGCCAATCAAACATCTCCTTAATGACATTATGACATTTGCCGTAACGGCGGGCGGCGATAAATGAGATCTTAAGGTATTAACAGGTCACTTTGTCTCCTTTTTCAAAATCAAGTACCTTCAATGGAAGAACCACGCAGAGCTGAGACCGCTTTAAACCTATCAAACAGCCTGGTTACGCAAGAAATCAAGCTGTCAGTCACATTCAGACACGCCTGCAGCGCTGCATCAGGCTGAAAATTCTAAGAAAGGATTCCATCTATGTGGATTTAACTTTCATTTGATCAGCCCGGATCACGTACAATACATCAAACATTCCTGTACCGATAAGAGATAAACGTGATGTGGTGTTCTCAAGTATGTTTTGGCTCAATCATTAGAGGCTATCCCCAACCAACACACATTTATGACACAATACGATTGGCTTTCATAAATTTATCACCATTGGGAAATCAATATTGACTTGATGACAAAAAAAACAAAAAAACATGAATTGAGGGTACATTAATGTCTGAACATCTCTAAATATCTATTTGCCCCATTTGTTTACAAATCCAAGGCTGTTTTGATCATATATGTATTTTGTCTGACCTGATGACATGAGTGTATGTTTTAATTATTTCATTTTGAGATACAAGAATCATAAATGAAAAAAAAAGAAAGTTTTTCCTTTTTCAAGATTAGATCCGATAAGGATGACAGCAATTTTGAAAAATGGCTCGATTTTTGTTTTCTACTTTGATTATGAAAAAAGAAAATCCGGAGCAGAGGGAAAGGTCGTCAACGACCTTATTTGGTCCTTGACGAGGGCACCAATGATGGCGGGGTTCCAGAGGGTCAACTCTGAAATCAGGCTATTCTTGATCACACCTGCTAATACACACACTGATCAGCCACAACATGACAAACAGTCACTGGCTCATTTAAATACACAATGTAGCCTAAAACGACTGTTTACCCATCTAAACAGTAAAATCTATCATTCATATTAATGGACCAATCAAACAAAGATGCTCCATGTCTCAATACAGCAGCGTGAGAACTGTACAGCTGCACTTCGGATATTTATTAAAACCATAAACCACCTAAACCAATGGTGTCTCATCATCTCCAGAACGGATCATGCTGTAAAACAGTAAAGCAGTAGTACTGGTGTCTCATCATCTCCAGAACGGATCATGCTGTAAAACAGTAAACCAGTAATACTGGTGTCTCATCGACTTCAGGATGGATCATGCTGTAAAACAGTAAACCAGTAATACTGGTGTCTCATCGTCTCCAGGATGGATCATGAAGTAAAACAGTATATCAGTAGTACTGGTGTCTCATCACCTCCAGGATGGATCATGCAGTAAAACAGTAAATCAGTAGTACTGGTGTCTAATCGTCTCCAGGACGGATCGTGCAGTAAAACAGTAAGTCAGTAGTACTGGTGTCTCATCATCCCCAGGATGGATCATGAAGTAAAACAGTAAATCAGTAGTACTGGTGTCTCATCGTCTCCAGGACGGATCGTGCACTAAAACAGTAAATCAGTAATACTGGCGTATCATCGTCTGCAGGATGGATCATGCAGTAAAACAGTAAGTCACTAGTAGTGGTGTCTCATCGTATGCAGGCTGGATCATGAAGTAGGAGCGTCGGTAGCTGCTATCAGTCTGCTGATATACCAGAACATAATCATCATTCAAAAATGACGGACTGCAGTGAAATCTCTATTATGGGATTATTATGGGACACGCACGCACATTTGGAGAAGGACATGAGTTTCCAGCTGTGTAGAATATATAACAGTCAAAAACAACATTAGAAATACTAACTAGTCCTAATGTTGTGGCTGATCTGTATTTGGGTCAGCGGTTAGAAATTAGATAACCTCGATTTCAGAGCTGCTGAACATTTTAAGAATCCACCCCTAACTTCTTCATCTAACTTTGAAATAAACCGCTAGTGTTGAGGATAAAGTTATGGTTGACAGCTGTCTTCCATTGTACAGAACACATTCGGTCTTAGAAATCTATAAAAAACAAGATGAAAACAAATACTTTTTTCAAATTTCCTTCATCCCTATTTGGTCTTAAAAAGCAAAAGAAATCAAATTTTTCAATTTTGATTCTTGTTTATTATAACGAAAAAATCGAATTAACACTCGTTTTTTCTTGTTCTCCAGAAAACCAGATGTGATGCAAATCACAAATACTGACCGAGGGTTTTAGTCCCGAGGTGTAAAACGAAGCGCTATAAAAATGAATGGTTTTCTTTAGTTTATTTTACTTTAGTTTTGTTCATGAAGTATTAATTTTCTCATGTGTATTTATTACAATCTAAAATATTTTTATTCACAATGGAGCATTTTCTGTTTCTATTGTTTTATAATTCATCCTATTACTGTGTTTTATTTGTTCGGTGTTAGCGGTGTCTGAAACGGTCAACTGCAATCGTAAACTCTGACCACGGCTACAAATAAAGTAACCTGAACCCGATATATCAGTAAATACAGCGGCGTAGCATTTCATCGAAACTTCTCCGTGTCTGCCTGCTCTCTGTCAGCAACGCTCCATCATCACGCCGTTATATTTGTGCCGCCTTCCTGAGCGAGCAGTGTGCATTTTTCTGTGCACGGATAAACCCTTTCTGAAAAGCACATCAATTCACTTTGAAGATAAAAAAAACTCCTGAGCAAAGAATAAAAGTTAAAGGGAGCAAATACAAAATGTATTTTGTGCTCGGTAGGTGCATTTCAGAGTTCTCAGTTACAAACGTACTCGCATAATAAACAAACCAAACAAAAGAAAAACAACGTTTCTGCTCGGTTTAGGCGTTTGTGTCCTCGTTTTTCTCTCCTGGTGCAGACTGAAATAAATTCTGGTCTTCTGTTCGGTCTACGTAATTAAATGGAGTTGATCACTTCGGCTGGATTGCAACAAATTTTAGGTTATAATTACTTTATCATTTAATTACATAATAGAAATACCCGTTTTTTTGTCTTACAGCGGTGCTGTAAAGTCTGATCGTATCTGATGAGCTGACTGATACAGATGTTTTTGACGAGTAAGGATGTTTCAATCTCCGTAAATTAGTATCTGTGTGTATTCCATACGTCTCAAACTATGTGTTCTGCTGCCTTTTGGAAAAGTGTTTTTTTTCCTGGTAATTTAAAGGCAAAAAAAAAATCAATCTCTACATTTGTCTGAATTATCAGCTGATTGAGGTTATAATATGGAAAACGGCTGATTGAATCAGAAGCTTCTTCGTCTTTAGTGGTTACCAAAAGCAGATCACATGCGTCCATCCGTAGTTACCGCCGGCTAACAGCACCAGCGAAGGAATTTGTTAGCCCGATCAGTTGGAATCAGAAGCAACGGGAATTATTTTAAGGTTACAAGCTAATGTTCTCCTCCATCTAGGTGAAGGTTCTACCGGCAACCTGATTAGAATCAGGACAGTGAATCTGTTCACTGTCAACAAAAAGTAATAAAGATGATTTCTAATAAGCTGAAGGTTTCTGTGACCCCGAGTCAGAAAATGTTGAACCGATGGAAAAACTAGACCGATGCTGTCGTCTCACACAGGAAGGGTTTATCCCTAAATAGTCTCCAATGCAAGCAATCCTTCTGTTGGACTTGAAAAATAATGTTTTTTGTCTACTGAGAAAAATATGAACAGTGTAAAATATGACATAAACAAGAAAGATCGCCTCGAGTTTATTCATATGCACCAAATCCAGACTAAACTATACCGACCTTTGCCTAAATCAACCCAGTTCTTCCACACACTAAGGTCTATGTGGGTATTCAATTTTGAATTGATCCATGAAATAGTTTTTGAGTTATCACGAAGGATCGCTGGGCAAACTTTTCTTAGATATAATCACACACTCACACTGTGAAATCCTTCAAATACTAACGCCTCCTGAAGTCAATTCTAAAAGCATCATTGCATCAACAGGTTTCAGAGAAATGTGTTGGGAGGCTGGGGCATGGACCAGGGGTAAGGCGTGTTAGACAGACAAGTGTAGGATTGTTCCGCCTTGGAGGTATCACTCCACCGAGTGCCGTTTTTAAGACTCCTTCATCCTTTCATTCTTGACCTTCCACCATCCTCCCCTCCGATCATTTTCTCTGTGTGATCGCTCTGAAAGGTCCTGTGCTCTCCTCCCACATTGTGTCTATCTGATCACATAACATCTGTCACAGCACAATCTGTCATCCATCACCTGACCTGACCTCCTCTCCCTCTCAGTTCCTCTCTCTCTTTACCTCGGGCATACTCTTTCCTTGTCGTCTGCTCCCGCCACGATCCCTACCTCTTTTTCTGTTTGACCTCTCAGGCTTCCAAAAGGCTTCCTTTTGGTTAATTGTGCAATGTTGCAGCCTTCGCTGCCTGACCCAGAGGTGGAACAATAACCCACCTTTACATCTTTGTGGCTTTCATTGATAAAGAGGAGAAGCAATAAAGGTGCAACGGTCTCCAACTCTTATTCTCTTCTCAGCTCTCTCTCTTTTTCATTTATCTCTGGTAATCAATTTTCTTTTAGAGAAATACCGCATGCAGTAACATTGAAGCTATTAACATTTTGCAAATACAGCAGATTTTCCACACCTTCCATGCATCCCTGCATCGACTGACTGATTGACGACTTCATGGGGTTAATTATAACATCCCAGCTCATGTGGGAAAAGGGAGCAAACATAAAAACCAGTTGTTTTGGGTTTAATTAAGTTTTGTATTTGTTTAGGAATCAGATCAGTTGTTAGATAGGAAAAGTTGACTAAATCAGGGAGACATAATGCTGAAAATGGACGCTAAGCTGATGCTTAAATTAATGAACATAATATAACAACTAGTAAAAGTGTATCCAAGGTAACGTTTAATCTTGATACTGGAAAAAAAAAAAATCAATTTTGCACTGATGGTCTGCCTCGTAGGCGAATATTAAACTGACATTAAAGTTCAAATGTGTTAAAATGAGGGAAGAAAAAAAATATGAGACACTAAAAGTACGTGTGAATTTTTGTCAAAATAAAAGAGGTTGGGGGTGGGGGGGTGCATAGAGAATAACCTTGGAAAGTAAAGTAAAATCTCAAGTCTTCAAAAATGCCCCAAAACAAAGAGATTCACACCTTCAGGGTTTCTACAGGGCATGTGGGGTTTTCTTCTTTTTATCATTTTGGACTATCCCTATTGTGTACACACCTTCGAACGGAAGCAAGGTTTGGGGTTTAGATAGCTCAAACGGCAAAACTGCACCCTGAATCTATTTTTTTTTAATAATCGAGTATCCTGTCCAGGGTCGCAGGGGTCTGGAGCCTATCCCAGCTGACCCTCACACATATGGGCCATTTAGAGTGACCACTACGCCTAGAGCACATCCTTTTGGGCTGTGGGAGGAAGCTGGAGCACCTGAACCCATGCAAAAACATGCAGAACAAGCTGGGGTTGGATTTCCACCAGGAACCTTCTTGCTTCTGAAGAAACGATGCTTCTACCCACCAACCAACTGTGCAAACTAAGATTCAGTCAAGAAAGCAAAGAAATTCAAAACCAAAAAGCATGACATTTGTCAAAAAGCATCCTGCCACCTAATGTGTGTCAGGATTATTATTATCATGAAACCGATGTTCATTCAATCAACTTCAGTGCACATAATGTGAGTGGCTGTGAACACTTTGCATCAGCAAAACGCTTTGGGTGTAAAATGTAAATGAATCTGTCACTGAAACCTCGAGCTGTCTCGTATTCTCTCTGCTTTGGGAAATTGTTTATGTAAGAACTTCTGAGGCTGCCATGATAAAGAAACACGGCGAATCAGAGTAATGCGCACGCAAACACACACACAAACACACACCGAGATCTGCTGCTGCAGAGGAGAATATATTAGAATAACTTACACACTCTGCCCTCTGTTCAGCGCAGCCTTTTGTATCCAGAATAACATCAAAGGACTATTTATACTTCACTACTTTTTCCTTTAGTGCTGTCGGTAGACAAGGCGGCAGCAGAGATGAGAGTATGTGTACATGAATCACAATGTTGCCGAGGAACAGCCTAACCTTTTGACTTCCTGGATAGTCTCATGCGCTGAATTAATTTGTGTGCGAGATTGCGGCGCCGGTGAGTTCCTCACCGTCTCCGATGATGGCGAGGATGGCCAGATCCACCTGTCGTTTCCAGTATGAGCCTTTCTGCAGAGCGATACCGTAACCGGTGGTGGCGAAGATGTACCTGAGCACAAGCACATTCACACAAAACGCAACTTTTAACCTTTTCACTTCTCCTGAGAGTCTTACGGCAATTACATTTAACTTTGCCGGCAAACTTTGCACGTCTTGAAGGGAGTTTCAGGTCATAGGTCAAGAAAGAAAAATCTAGAAAGGCCCAAACTTGGGCAGTCAAAGCTTCTATAAATGATGTCAGCTCTTTCTTAAAATCATACAAACATGTTTCATATATACACTAAAACACTGTTGTGTTAACCCTAATTAACTAATTACATCCTTAATTAACCCTTTAATGTCCTCACCAAAAAAAAATAAAAAATTGAACTGCTTTATTTAAGCAGTTCAATCCTACTTATCGATTAGGTATTTCTGCGGTTAATGCCGCACCCTCGCTGGTAATTTGGACATGTAGTGTCCGCCAGGGCTCAGTCCTCGTTCCCTTACTCTTTTAAATCTACATGCTGCAACTGGGTCATATTATAAACAGGTTCCGTCAAGTGGCACACATTCTTCAACAAGAAACGTTGATGAGTTCAACCAAACAGTTGAGTAGAACATTAAAGAGTTCACGTTTTCTCCTTCCCTTGCTGACAAAAATATGTTTACTTCTTAAAGTACACAAGAGATCGCCTGCATTGTTTTACTATTTTCAGACTAGGGTATGAGTTTTCACAAAGACGGAGTGATATGCAACTTGGTGCACCGGCAAACCCAAAAGCCTGTTTCTATCTTCATGGATGGGTAACTACATTTGGGTTTCAGTATCCAATAGAAATAAATATCAGAAGTTCATTTACTCACCTCATGATTACCAACCCATTTCAGACACTCCTGCCTTTTCATTTCCAATATATACTGGACATTTATAATATGTCCTGTTAAATTTTCTCATTACACCCAATAAAAAAAGAAAGAACCATTATTTCTTGGTTCATTCGAGATCAAGAAATAATATGGAATCATAAAAAATATTTTGATTCTCTCTTCTGTTTGACGGTAGATGAAACAATCAAGCCATGGTTTAATATTTTGTGGCCATTGGACCTCTGGAGTCTTAGACCACATTCGCATCAAGCCGACCCTAACCCTAACCTCAGTACTAACCCAGCATGGTTTTTGGTTCAAATATATTAATACCACCATCCGCAAAGATGGCTTGACTTATTAAGGACTTTAAGCAGTACTGCTCCCGCTCTGGTCCACCAGCAATACCAGCAAGAGGAACTATGCAATACAGAAGCTCCAGGGAACCTATAGCAGCAGCAACTGGCACTGAGGTCCGCACAGGCTGAAGGTGGAGTACTGCCAGGGAGTCACAGGTGGTAAAGTCACAGTGAAGGCAGAAGGCTGTTGCAACAGGGCGAAGTGGGTGCGAGCGTACAGATGTGCGAGTCAGCAAGGAGTCTGGACAGCAGAAGATCACTTAGTTGGGTTTCCGATTGATTCCACTGTATCAGAATCCTGCTCCATGCCGTCATCTTACCAAGTCCGGCAACCCATCACACAAAGGGCAAGAGTGAAACTATTCCTGCCGTCTGTTTGCTGGTAGAGGACCCCGTCAACATCTCCTCAGCAGCTGCCTCAAAGCTTTAGCGCATTGATGTTACTACTGACGCCACAACCAGGTGCTCAAAGGCAGTTGTGGAACCAGTCACTAAAGCCTTGTAGTCCAATAAACACCACCACAGGAAGGAAATCATCTCCCTACCACAGACAGGACTGTGCCAACTGTCCAATGTGTCTTGAAAACAACTTAAGACCTCAGACTCCAGAGGGTTAAAAAAGCTGGTAAACAAGTCATGTTATATTCCACCCTGTTTACCGTCTTTGCTCTAAACGCTTCACATGAGCTGCTGTTATGAGATAAAAGTTGCAAATCTTATCATCTTACTCGAAAGCTATTGAGCTGATTTCCCAAAATATCAAAGAATGGAAATAAACAATTTCTGGATCCATCTGGATCAGATTTATATATGATATTCTATAATACATTAAATCATATGGTGGTTTGCCAGAATATAAACTTTGCAGAAAATACAAACCGCATCAGAGGCATCTTCTTAAAAATGTGAAAGTGAAGTTACCCGCTGCCGATGGTCACCAGTTTACATCCCTCATCTCTGCCGGCCATGTAGTTCAGCACTGCAGCATCATAGATGAAGGCATCCAGTTTACTGCGAATGAGGAGAAAGAAGGACAAAAGAAAGACAAAAAACAATATAGAGGGACAAAGCATGAGGGTTCTCAAATGTCTAGGAGCAAATAAAATAGTCCCTGTAGGTGACAGGGACTTATTTCTCGCAATTGGTTGTTTGCCGATTGATTCTAAAGTGTTTAATTGTCTCCGATTGGACCAAAATCCAACCCGAGCATAACCGAAGTCTCAAAGGACACAGTCGGGAGGTGACCATGGTTTAATACTCCACGGTTTAGTGGTGGTGGAACCTTGGAGGCACAAAGATAACCTGAACAAACTTTAGACTGACACAAACATTTACAAACTTTGACCCGCTCTTTCAGCCTCTATCCACACACACACACAAAAACACATGCACACACACGCACGTAAATAGCAACGTTGAACACAGAGACAAAAAAATCCAAGACACAGACTGACATTTTCAATGTAACTGATGCCATCATTTACAGGTGCTCTCCCTCTCTTTCTCTCTCTCCCTGTCTCTCTCTCTCTCTCTCTCTCTCCCTGTCTCTCTCTCTCTGTCTGTGCCAGTATACACACACACACTTACACAAACACACACACGCACACACACACAGGCTGACTGGCTGGCATTTGCTGAATGTCAGTTCCAGCCCTGTAATGGAGCCTCACAGCCGATAGCTCAACTGTGTAATTAGCTTAACCCGGCACTGACTCAGTCCACACGCAGACTGTGTGTCCAAACATATTGGAAAACCAGAAAGCAGGTTTAACAAACTTTGAGTTTGTCCCTGAGCTCTGGGTTGATCAACCCCAAGATGAGACACAAAGCTGAGTTGGTTCAAGCAACTCTGCGTTTGTTAACTCTGAGTTAAACTGGTTGCAGGAGAATGATCAAATGCCATCTTCTATGTAGCTCAGATACTGTTATTCACCATGGCAACCAGTGAGACGCTTCGGTCGCCATATGTCATGCCATTTGAGCTGGATATGAATGCGTTCACAAACTGATATTTAGGAAAAAAGAGATAGGGGAGAAAACTTCTGCCTGGGTGAAAGTGTCTTCTGGTTTTACCATGTTTTCTCTGGACATTGTTGGTTAATGACATCAAACAGTTTTTCATCCTAATTAATGGGCACTTAACGTATGTGGAAGCAGCTGAGTATAAAATAAATGAACTAAAAAGTTAATCCTGGGTGGACACAGAACTCGCTGGAGGAAATTTATATATAATTTGAGAACGCCTCAGGTACCCCGACCCCCAGGATGGGCTGGAGAGGTTTGCTGGAAGGGGGATTTGCTGAGTAGACTTCGTCCCCTGAAACCCACGCCTTGCATAAAGTTTATGAATGGCAGATAAGTTCATGATTGTACGTCATTTTTCGGTCTTAAACATATTTGTTATATCAGTGGCCTCTTTTTCAAGAACTTTAATATCAGATATTCGTCGACGTCGGAGTAGAAGCTTCCGTTTAAAAAACAAAATAAAAACAGAGAGCGACATAAAGGGTATACTCGGATTCGAGAGACGTTCTTAGTGTGAGATATATGAGATGTGCCGTTGGAAAATGTCCTTCCGATAAATCACGGAATGAAAACAGGCTCAATTCGGGTTTCTCAGTCCTCTCCTGATATAAATCTACAATATGACCAATGATTGACGGACACACCACGTCTGACAGTTCGCTTTAGGGCTCAAAAGGAAGAGGAGGAGTCAGGAACTATCTCAGACTTTATTAAAGTGAACCTGCCAGAGAGAAGATTTGGCTCACAGAGTGAGGTCACGTTCACACCAGCCCTTGGACAGTCCGGTTGAATCGAACCCTGGAGCGTTTCACCCCCTTGATACGGTTCGTTTGGGTCGGTGTGAACGCAGTCCGAGACCTCTGGTGCGGACTAAACAACCGGACTCCAGTCCGCTTGTAAGGGTGGTCTCGGGCCGCATGTTGGTGAACTCTGGAGCGGTTTTATCGCTGTTGTGAACCCCCTCCGCACCAATCACAGGAAATGTTTCGTTTTGAACGTTTTTACCCAATTTCAGGAATGCACCGCATAAATCACAGATACAGTTACCTCACGAGTTCCTCAGGTAATACCAGTCCGCTTCGATGGTCAGCAGACATCATAGGAAATATATTCTTGGTCATAAGGTAGCTTTGAATTTAATGCCGGTTGTGTTTACTTGATAGAGTAGAGCCATGCGTTCATTCACTTTGAATTCATTCATTGAAGGAGACGTATAGATTCCGTAACATAAAAAGTCATGGAAGCGTCTCGTTAGAGTCAGCCATCTTCAGGTGAGCTCTTCTGATTGCAGAGCGTCTTGCCTTGAACGCATGTATTGTATATATTATATTATTAAAAACTTGCTATGTGACCAGACATTTTGGTCACATAGCAAGTTTGTTAATACGCATTCCAGATCAAGACAAGCAAGATGCACAGTACAAATATAGGAGATTTTTACCCGCCTAGAATCCGACCAATAATTGAACGGCATTTCCAAGCACATGACTTTTGTTAACAATTCATAGTCCTGTTGAGTTTTGCCTTTTTTGAACTCAAACCGAACCAGCTGAAAAATTACACAATGTATCATTCTGGCATCTGGTGCCGACCAAGGAGGCGGTCTATCGTTAAATTTCCAGTGTAACTTACACAGAGTTTCCACTAAACCCTGCTTTCTGGAATACGTCCCAGGTGTGAGTGCAGGTGAGTAAGTACACTTCAGTGAGTCTGTGATTTTGTTGTGAGGCTGTTTGTTGGTGCATGTCATGCGAGTTTGGATTTGACTGTACTCCTTTATGAAACCAGTGTGACATAACGTGGCTCTAATGAGTCGAGCTGGGATTCGGCCATCGTGATCCATCATACCTTAATGGGAACCGATCAAATGTAGCCACACGGATTTTACTTACACTTTCCATCTGTACCCTTGCAGAGGACGGCACTCTGTCCACACAGACACTTTTTGGTTTATCACACTGTGGAATGTGTGAAATCATCACAAAACAGAACTAAAGGCTATTTCCTGTATATTATCCAGTTTAATGTAAATGATGGAAGAATATCATGACGATATCGCTGCATCATAAAAACTCAAGGGGGTTGCACTGGTGTGGCTGGAGTTCACCAGATGGTGAATGAAACATCAACTTTAAGACTTATGAGATGCCAAAAGCAGTAACCATCACAGGTGCACTCCTCTGCTTCTTTGTATTATTATGTTTGCTTGTCAAAGTGGCAATTTTTACATTAGGGATTAAAAGAAGCTGCCTACCTATGATGTCCTTTGGCGTCTACAGTTTGTTTGGAACTCTTCAAATCGATTCATATGCACCAAATTTGGACTGAATTTGAAACAATGCTAGAAAGTTATGTCTGAAAAACAGTGTTTTTATATAAAGTAGGGAAATAAAAGGTTCCCTACCGAGTAAAATATGAACTATTAGATTAAAAATGTAGATTAAAGCAGACCAACAGTTGAGAAGTTATGGCCCCAAAACTTTTGAATCTAAGGTGTCTAAGGTCTATGTGGGTTTAACATTTGAAAATGATCAAAGTAGTTTTTGAGTTATCTCATTAACACGAATGACCTGCGGCGGCGGCGGCTACGATTACGTTCCATAATATCCCCAATATTTAGGGGATACAAGTAAATGACGATGTCCATTTTCAGCCGTTATCTGAATTGACAATTGACTTTGACTGGAATTAAAGCCATGATACTGAGGTACAAAAATCTAGGAGTAGTTTTCATCATGTGAGAGTCATGCAAGAGACAAGATCGTCTCATCTTCAATGAACTGCTGAATTTTAGAACTGCAGAAATTCCACCTGACTTTCCTCCACTGAAGTTCTCCCTTAGAGTTGAATGCTTTATTAGGTGAAGCACCTTATAACATCTTCAGATACATTTAGTTCCTGTAGATGTTCTCATGTTATGTTTAGGCTGTGGGACTCAAAGTCAAATGGAAACATTTCAGATGTTGCTGCAGCAATGGAGAGTTTGGGGAAAACAAACAAGTATGGATGGAAACTGATGATCCACTGTAGCGACCCCTGAAGAGAACAGCCGAGAGAGAAAGAACAAGAATGAAGGATGTTAACCCATTCTAGTAGACACATATAATGAAATAGGCATACAATGTTGTCCCGGGCAGCAAGGGTATATCCCCGAATGGCCCTCAATCCCCTGCGTTGTACAAGCAATGCCTTGATTGAACTTGTCAATTACATTGGAACTTTTGTCCCAAAAATATATTTTTTGCAAAAAAAAGTTCCCCTAGTGAGTAAAATTTTAACTATTAAAGTAGAACATGATATAAGTACATATATTATATATACAAGATGTTAGCTGGGATAGGCTCCAGCCCCCCCGTTACCCTAAACAGGATAAGCGGTAGATAATGAATGAGAGAATACAAGATAGATCTCCTTGAGTTGATTTGTCAAATACGACACTTTTGGACTAAATCAGACACAAGGTAATAATAATAATAATACATTTAATTTAAAATGCACTTTAATATTTGGAATAAATCTCAAAGTGCTACAAAGTAAAAGCAGAAAAAAGCATCAATAAAAAATATAATAATAACTATATAAAAACATTACCGAAAAAGCAGCAATGTTAATTAAAGTTATAGGTTCTGGTAAAAAGGAAAGTTTTAAGTCCTTTTTTAAATGTCTCAGTCGTCTGTGGAGCCCAAATATGGTCGGGGAGGGCATTCCACAGACGAGGGGCAGCAGAACAGAAGGCCCGATCACCCATGGTGCTGAGCTTAGTCCGGGGAAGGAGGAGGCGGTATGAGTGGGTAGAACG
>VRLP01005919.1:0-32579 GCA_009660295.1 Lophius piscatorius | reverse complement strand
GGAGGTCGACTCTCATGGTTTCTGGGTTGATGTTTTTCAGATTCCTGAAGTAGATTTGACGTTTGGGCTTAGTGAGGGAGGACACAAACGACAATTCCATGGAGACGGCCTTGTGGTCAGACACACCCAGATCGTACACAAGAAGATTGCAGAGAAGAGCAGAGTCAGTGATGACTAAATCCAGGGTGTGCCCCATGGTGTGGGTGGGGACATCGACAATTGCCTGAGATTAAAACAATCCAGTAGTTGGAGAAATTCGGATGCAAAACGACATGCAGGGGAGTTGATATTAATGTTCATATCTCCAAGTATTATAATGTTGGCAGAGATTGTGCAATATGTCGAAAAAAGGTTGAGGAAGGCTGGGTTTGGTTTGGGTGGTCGGTAGATTAGAAGTATGGTCATGGAGAAGGGGGGCTCACAATTAAATGCCAGGCATTCAAAAGAAGAGATCTCTGGCAACGGCAGTGGAGACAAGTCCAAATCACAGCGGTAGATGACAGACAGACCACCACCACGACCAGTGGTGCCGGCTTTGTGGAGGTAACAGTAGCTGGTGGGTCAGGTCTCATTCAGGACAGAAAACATCTGGTTGTTGCCAGGTTTCTGTAAGGCACATCACGTCCAGACACTTCTCCAGAATGTGGTCATGTATGACTCATGATTTGTTTGTGAGAGATTGTGAATTAAAGAGTTCGATTTTAATACTAGATGGAACAGTGAGTCTCTGTATTGGCCGAAGAAGACTGAAATCCACGTTTTCTAATCCGCACAGTTAGTATCTTTATGGAGGAATCTCCAGTGCCACTATTGGGAAGAGCGACAGTGTTCTGATGACGCGTCTGAGATGTTACTGTGCGCACGACAGACCAAAAGGTTGGATTGGAGATATCGGAGCGGTAGTAAACAAACTTAGAACGGCAACTTCTGTGATTGTAACGGGACCGGCGAAGTAGTTCAAGTTGTTTAATAACCGATATGCACAACGGAGTGTTGTAGTTGTTGAATTTAATCAGTTGGGTGACGGAATAATTTATCATCATGCCAGTCGTGGAGACTAGCCTGTTATTAGCCGTTAGCCATGGACAAGACGCACAGAGGACGTTATAGGCAGTTATTTTCATTCAAACGATGCTGAGAAAAAAAGGTATTAAATACAGAGAGTTATCCACAGCGGCTTTTGGTGAAAGGGGCCCCTGGGGCAGTGATGAACAAGATGGATAAACAAACTGACAACAACGATGAACAAACAGATACAGAAGTCTCCGGGTGATGGTACGCTTGCAGCAACAGGTAGGCAGACCGTCACCTGACTCGGTAGAATTCGTACAAATACAGAATAACAAATACAAATACGGATATGAATCCGAAAAAGCAAAGGTTGTTCTGCACCCCTTATGCCTTTATTGACTGTTCTGTAACAACATGAGGTCCGGAGACCAAAGTGTCTCTCATCTTTTATTCCAGCAGAAAGGAACAATCGGGTATTTTAAACTTTTTAGTGACTTCTTAGACTGGAATACAAGTATTCTAGAGGAACTCAAGGGGCAAGGAAGATCAAGGGACAGGAATACTCAACCTGTGCCTGTTCATATCTCTGCAAAATAAAAATGTCTTATTGTTCTCTCTTGCTTTTACTCTCAGGAAATATTTAACTAAATACTAATCCGGATTTTAATAGTCCGAGTAGCCCTTTTCATTTTAAGGCTAGGTCTTGGCTTGGTTTTATTCATCTTAATGTCTCGTAGTCTACACCCTAAATTTGACTCAGTAAAATCTGGGTGAACTTGGTTACGTCAGAAACATGGCTAAACAAATCTGTAACTGACAAAGATATTGCAATCGAAGTTCACAATGTTCTGCGTCGTGACCATCCTAAAAAATGGTGTAGCAATTAATGTTATAAACAAATTTCACCCTACAATTTTTCAGGGTCATTCTGTCACAGTTGTCGGGTGTTACAGAACACCCTTTCATGATAAATGGGAATTGATTGGAATAAGATATTGCGCATTGAGGATGTAGAGCTGGCTTGTAAATATTTTAATGATGCCTTTATAAATATTTTTAATACAAAATACCCCTCTTCGCAAATTAAGAGTGAAAGACCGAAACAATCCCTGGTTTTCTCCACAGCTAACCAGTCTAATGACAGAAAAGGGATATTGTCTACGCTCAGGCCAGGGAATCTAAATCTCTGACTAACTGGTTGATCTTTAGAGAGCCTACAAATAGTTGAAGCTCTCTGATTAAAATTACCAGTCAATGAAATAAGCCTAAAAAGTTTTAGTTATAAAAGTTATAAAATCCTCTAATGGGTGTGTAAAATGAAATGACCTGTCTGCCTTCATTATCAAAGATTCATACACACTAACAAAAAGAAATCAGAAACTCTGAATGGGTTGAAAGAACACTTAGTCTGCTCTTGTTCCTTATTTGAATCTTTACATCCAGAGCACAGAACAGCAAAATATTAATGACTTTCCTCATAATCACCGCCAAACTCTGTATCCCAGTCCTTCCTGTCCTCTGACAGTGGTAGAGGTACACAAAGCCCGAGGAAATTTGACCCCAGAAAATCTATCGGGACTGGCAACCTCCATCTTTTTTTTCTAGGGTTAGGGTTGTTGACTTTATAGCAGAACCGCTGACTTGCCTTGTTAATCCAACACTCACGAAATATGTTATTCCTAGTGTATGGAAGTCTGCCCTTGTTCTACCTTTGTTGAAAGGAGAAGATTCTCCAGTCCTCAACAACTACAGCCTATCTCTAATTTATGTGTTTTAGTGAAGGTTTTCAAAGAACTTGTAAATGAACAACTTAAGAACTTAACTTTTAGATGCAAACAATGTTTTATCAGAACAAAAGTCAGGTTTTAGTAAAGAACATACGACAATAACTGCTGCCGTCAAAGTTGTAAATGACATAATTGAGGAACTAAATTCTAAAAGACATCGTCCTGCTCTCTTTCTTGATTTGTCCAATGCATTCGGAACTGTTGACCATCTCACTTTGCTTGATAGACTGTATGATATTGGGTTATCTGAACATGCTATTGGTTGTTTTCAAATGACTTATTTGGTAGAACACATTGGGTCCACTTTTACTGGGTCCACCCCCCTCCTTTCTCCCTATATCAGACAGTGTTCCTCAGGGTTGGGTTCTAGGACCACTGTCATTTTCAATGTACATAAATGATCTCTTTGATAACTTATGAAATGCAATTTCATGCAATGGTACAGTTATCTAGTCTTCATCAGCTTCAGTTGTTCAAACCTTTGAACTTCTTCACTCTCCCTTTAATGTTGTTAGTTAGTAACTCGACTTAAACTGGTGTAAAAGCAGACAAATCCAAGATCACGCTATTTTCAAATGGGAAAGAACGAACATCAAATCTTCCTAACCCGATGAAGAATTGGTCGAGTTGAAACACGTTGGCGTTATCCGCTATCAAATAAAGGATTTTTAACCTATTTTCTAAACTGCCAACCATCTTGTCACATTTTTTGTCTGTAAATTGGACAGTCATTGTTGGAATTGGTTATCTTCATCTGTACTTAGGTATTGTTATTGATCATAGCTTATCTTTCGAACTACACATTGAATGCCTCCTCCGGAAATGTAACTTAAATTAGGTTTCTCTTTCTGGAATAAATTTTGTTTCTCCCTCCCAGCAAGGAAACATCTGATCTCTGCAACTCTTCATGCCTTTATTGGACTAAAGTGATTCGTTATTTATGAAAGTACCTGAACAGTAGCTAAAAAGGTTGGATACTGTATACCGTAGTCCTTTACATTTTGTTACTGGCCGTGAATATCGCACAGACCACTGTACTCTGTACACTGTTGCTAAGCAACCGTCTCTCTACGTCCCCAGACTCTCACACTGGTTGGTGTTTGTTTACAAATCCCTCTTCTTACCATTATACATACATCTGTAAAAACCAAAGGCTATGTGGTTAACGTTTTCAAACGACGGTCCCCAGAGTCAGAACCGAGTTCGGAGAAAAAGCTTCAGTTTCGCTACTCCTTTTTCCTGGAATACTTTGAAGAACATCTGAAACTGACAGAACTTTTTACTCTGGGGGAGTATAAATCTATCTTGAGAGATTAACAAAATATTGCGTTTGGTCATTGTAGATGTTTCACACTGCAATCCTTTTGATTGATTCTTTGTATGCTTGTTGTTGAAAGTTGTCTATACATATATATATATATATATATATATATATATATATGTGTGTATTGTATTGGGTCTATTTAAATTGTTTTGGCAATTTCTACTCTGCCTTCTTGGACATGTCACTCTTGAAACGAGTGACATGTCCATTTTTAATATCAATGAGGATTTTACCTTTAAAAATAAAGGACCCGACTCTGAAGCCATCGAGAAGTTAAAAAAAAAACTAAGCATTTTATCTCTTCTTCTAAGACTAATGTATTCATGTTTGTATCCTGGTATTAGTTCATGAATAAACTTACGAAGAAAAAAATACCCATTTTTGTTGATAGTTTTAAAGAAGAAATTAGTCCTCATTTCATTAGGAGACGTCGTCCGAAATTTCTATTACAAGGTTTGTCCCGAACAATGCATTGAATAAAATTGTATTTTCTGTATGAATTGAGGATGAGTTGTGCTAATTTTTTCTTGAGAGCCACTATGTATGAACAGTGCTCGTTGTTTTATTGTGGATTTTTTGCATACCATGTTATAGTTGTTGAATATTAAAATGTGTGATCTGATGTTACTTCGGCCAGGTCTCCCATAACATATATAATTAATGTCCCTGAGAATTCCTGGTTAAATAATGATAAAAATAAACAAGTAAATTAATAATGCTGCACCATCAATAAGAATTCAAGGACAATTTAGATAACTAATATCTTCCCTGTATATAATTCCCAGTTATTTCATAACGATACGGATTTATCGATGTTTATTGTGGTATGTCTATCCACTATAAAGAATCAATTCATTGTGTTTCAAATGGTCTCGGCTATGAGAAGAATTGTGACATTTGTATTAAATTATGTAAGATAAACAGTTCAGATCTATCTGGTAATATCCAAATAATGCATTTTTATTTGTTTATATCCGTAGCAGTTCTGTATCTTATATAATAAATGCTATAAAGCCAAAGTTTATTACTTTTTCCACTTTACTGTTGGGAGTTTCGTCTCAGACAGCCAACCCTGAACCATAATGCCCCTGTCGCTCACCAAATTGATTCAATATACTCTAATTTCACAGTGTCTGGATGCCAGGGGCATAAAAGGATTGAATCAGTCCAGACGCAGAAGTCTCAGAGCATAAAAGAAGTACATTTAACCAGCACAATATAATCTGGGAGAAAAGGGGCAGACACAGGTGTTGAATAAAATGACATTCAAATGCAAAGCATTTAGAGAGAGAAACATTTAAGGAGGATATAGAGGTTGTGAGACTCACTACTCTATACAGTCTATTTATTTGAATCAATAAATCAAGCACTAGAGGTAAACTGATTTGTGACCCCTTCCTAGCTGGGATATGAACACAACACAATTTTATAATTAATCCTTTAATGAACCGGTGGGAGGGCACAGTGTGCAACAGAGTTGCAAAAAGAAAAGTTCCAAGGATTTGCATGTTCTACCTATGTTTGTCTTGGTTCTCCCTTCATTATTCGGCCTCCTCTAACAGTCCAAAACATGTAGAAATATCCAGTAAGATGAATTAGAGGAAGAGAAAACTATCCCTTTCCTCAAAGCTGGAGGGTAACCACGTCCCTTAGCACAGTCAAGACTGTGCCAACTGTCCCCAGACAGCCCCGCCTGGCAGCTGAGGATCTTGAAAAACTACTAAAGTACCCCGGTCATGTCACATGCACGGTGCCTACACTTGATCATCTTCTTAGATTCCACCGAGAAGGTGATCACTGGAGCTGACAGTTTCCCCGGGAAGAACATAAGGGAGATGGCTCATGAGAGGAAGCTTGCCAAATATGAGGAACCGGTGGAGCAGCGCAGAAGCTAAAGCTGGATGGTTTCCAGCGAGCAGATTGAAGGTGGTTGCCCGGGTTTTTCTGGGTGCTCAATCTGGAAAGCTCTTGCGGGATTCAGAGTCACAAAAGCTGTGAGACGGGGGGCATACAAATAATCACAGAAGCCACAGAGAAAGGTTAATTTGGATATAGAGGGTGAACCTATGGTTTATCGCTGCTGGGTTTCAAGCTGGGACTTTATCAAACCTGGATGGTTCACCTGGGTGAGGGAGTCTGAAAAACCCTTGATGGGCCCAGGAACATGACAACTAAAGCCTCCAATGTTGCCTGTCTTAATGTTTTGGTCATGTGATGAAAAGCAAACTTGTCCAAGGTGTACCCCATTTCACGTCCAATGTCTGCTGGGAGTGACTCCAGCCCGCCAGTGATGCTGAACAGGATAAGCGTTTACACAAAAAGGATAGATGGATTTAAAACAAATGTAAAGACGACAGGATAGTTGAGATATTTAACACAGATTTTATTGATGAAGAGATGCTTGAAGTTGTGACAGGTTGACCTTAAAACACCCGGGGTCCGGGATTCTTAGACCCGACATGATTCAACTCTTTCACTTTACCTTGTTGCCGTGCTGTTCTTTTTTTTCTTTACAGAGATCATCCACTAACTGAATTACTTCCATACAGCCTCAGCGAGGAGAGAGTTTGAATTTTAAAATAAAACTGCTGCATGGAATGTATGAGGCATCTGCTCAAATACGCTTCTTTACTTTTCACAGACCGTGGGGATATTTGCATAACATTTCTTTAACCAATGTGGGGTTCTGATGAGTAGGAGGTCCTGCTAGGTGAAGAATATAGCAAGTGAAGTGTGAAATAAAGGAGCAGATGAAGCCTTGTTGTTTTTGCATCGGTGGAGAGGGAAGACGGTGATTTTGAACAAGGCAAAAGGGAACTATCATGGCAGGAACCATGAATACAAACAGAATAATATTATAATGTATGATGAGAAGAAAAAAAGTATTTTATGTCCATATTCATGATCATCGATTCAAATTACTCTTACGAAATCTATCCTATAATTCAAGTAACAAAATAAAATAAAAAAATAGATCCTTACTCTGTAATATTAAGTATGGTGTGTCACAAGAATCCATCCTGGGGGCCGATACGCTTCTCCCCCTACATTTTCCCCCCTTTATTTGTGTTATTTATTCAATTGTTTATTTAACGTTTTATAAATGTTGTGTTGTTTTGTCACTCCTGTATGTGTTATAATTCTGATTGTCTTAATCCTTGGTTTTTAATGTCTGTATTTTCAAATTATTCACAGAAATCCAACCTTTAAATCAAGAAAAAAATTTTAAAAAAAAACAACAACATTAAAATATTAACATAAAACAAATATTTTTCTCTAAAACCTGTCTGTCAAAATGATTGGCACCGTGCATTCAATATTTCGTGCAGTCCCCTTTTGCCACAACAAACATCCCTGACTCTCCTTCTGTAGGGTTCTGATGCCGTTTGAGAATATTTGAGACCACTCTCTGACTCCTTCAGATTCTGAGGTCGATGCTTGTCACACTTCACAGTGGGTATGAGGGGCTTTTCTTTATGGCTTCTTCCTTCTATGCCACACTGAGCTTTAAAGTATGTTGCCAAAACGCAATATTTTGGCCTCATTTGACCTATGACCTTATTCGATTGAAGGTCACGGTGGTGTTTGGCAAAGGGTAGAAACTATACCTTTCCACTTTTTGTGTGGATATCAGCAGAGGGTTTTTTTATGATACCCTCCCAAACAGCTTGTCTTGTTGTAGGTGCCATCTTATGGTGATTAAGTAGACTTTTTGACCCCATATTAAACTGACCTCTGCAATTCTTTAGCTGTGATCCTCAGAGAGTATTTTGCCAGTCGAACCATCCTCATCACAGTGAGTGGCTTCTGTTTGCAGACATACACCAACTCAACTTCATGAAATGTTGTCATAACTGCATTAGGAAGTGTTCTTTCAGTGACCCAGGTTAAGACCATTTATTTCTATGAAGCTCTTGTTAAGTCAAGTTAGTGCAATGGGGAAAATGCTCTAAATTTTTTTGAAAGAAAATAAAAATAAAATCTATTTTTACACAGCTGTTGGCCCCCACCCTTCAACGGCCCATGGCCATATTTAGTCTATACTGACTAATCTGAAATGAATATACATATAAACATCCCTACTCAGTAAAGGAACTGCATTGTCATTCAGCATGATTGTATAAAATATACAGACCAACCAGAAAATAATAATACCGAGTGATTCAGTCGATGCCTCAGATATCTAACACAGAAGGTTTTTTTCTAATTTAATGTGGAAAACACAATGTTTGAACTCATTTAAAAGCATTTTTCAAATATTCCTTTTTTCCATAGCCATGAATAATAGACCTACTGCAAAGGCGCCAATGGACACATTATGCAGCACACCGCTGCTCATCCAGCTGGTTCACTGGCAGAGGAATGGGATGGGGAGACAGTGCTGTTCAGCCTGAAGCTGCAGTTGTTTTGCCTAGTGCTGGGCAGGGATAATTGATGGACGGATGCCAACATTTTTTTTTAGACTGATTAAATTTGAGAGAATTGTCAAATCTCAAAATTTTTATAACCACTGAGGAAAATTGGTTTACTTTGCAATGGAATAATCTAGGTTATTAATTCCCACTTTATTTTTTTGTTGTTATTATTGCTGTTATTGTTATTTTGTTTTATTATAAAACACCTTGTAAATGTGTTATGGAAGGTGCTTTATGAATAAAGTAATTACAATTCCTATATTTCTGAGAGCTTTAGCTGAAATTAATGCCGGTGAAGAAAGGGGCAGGGGAACTGAGTCTATTACTATAATTCTGAGGCAATTATGTGATTAGACCACATACACTGTATATGAACATTTTGAGCACCTGTCATCTTTTCATTTAAATTGAGAGAAAAGGAAAAAGATTTTGCAACAATTTATAAGTGCAAGGGCCTGTGGAATGGCCAGAGCTCTTTAATTAGAGAGTCGCTGGTATCAATCACACTGCAATGGCAGGCTAATTTTTTTTTCTTCATCAATTACCTTGAACATTTTAGACGCCAATCAGATGAGACTTGTCTTAAACCCACTGCTGAGCTGTCATTGACGCTAATGGAATTTTAAATCGTCCCCCACAGTGGAGTTCTATTTAAGTGCAAATTCCAATTATGGGGATGTAATTTAGCTAATCTCCTCGAAAAGCGACAAGACTGCAATCAATATCAAAATATGTGGCATGCTTCGGAGCCAGTTACTGCCCTCCATTTCACACCACTTCAGAGAACAATGCAAACCAGAGAAGGATAGCTAAGGTGAAGATTGAACCAAGAATGTTAGATTCTGCTTTTTTTTGGGGTAAATAACACGAAAGCAGCTCTATATGTAATCACAAATTCTATGTGGTAGTTCTGAGGACTCTTTGGGCCCGATTGCTTTGGGAAATTGAAAAGAATGATTAAAGTAATCAGCTAATTTACCACCAATAACCTTCTTTACATTGTATCATAACCATCATTACTCCTTGAAAAGGAAATTCCATTTGAAATTATTTATATCAGAACAACAACATTAAGGTCCCAATATATTAGATGAAAAAAATCCTTTCTACTAAAAGAGAGAAACTGGGGTGGTACTGGTCCCTCAATCCATCAGAGGCTCATGGGAGCGAACAGCAACAAGGATATTTGGATAATTATGACTAAAGAAATGGAATTAAGAATGAAAGTCCAGACACTCATGGTTTGAAAAAGAAGAGGCCACTGACCGGATGATGCACATAGGATGATGATTTGCACGATAACTCAAAAACTACTTCATAGATCATTTTCAAAGTTGATTGCCCCATAGAACTAAGTGTGAGGAAGATCTGGATTGATTCGGGGATATGTTGATTTTATATTTCTGACACTAGGGGAAGCTTTATATTCAAAAGTTTTTTGTGTGGGCCAGAATTTCTCCACCGTTGGTCTGATTTAGTCCAGATTTGGTGCATATGAATTGGCTATGACTATATGTGCAAGTACATATCGCATTTTACAACAATATTCCATATATTTACTTACTCTGTGGAGCTACTTAAAAAAATTTAAATAAATACCGTAGATATAACTCACATTTAACTTGAGGAGTTTAATCAGGGGGATAGCTTGCAACGCATTAGGGAGTTATTGAGGATATACCCTTGCTGTTGGAGACGACAGCATAGGCTTAGTTGTTTGGTTGGGACATTAATGAAGGAAGGCATGAATGGGCTGGAGCTGACAATTTGGTAATGGTAGCCCTGAGCAACCTTAACTTAATGCTGCACATTAGCCGGTAATAGAAGTGAGATGATGAACTCAATTTGGTGTTCTCTGACCCAAACGGCTACATCTCCATACGATTTTTGAGCTGTGCATTCTCATTGTTCTGGCTAAACTTTACTGTTAGAAATCATATGATATCTTGAATTTGAACAACATTTAATGATAGGTAAATCATCGGTGTTGAATTTGTTCTTTGTTTGTATTTGTTTCTAACACTGCATTGTCTGAAGCAGCTATTTGGATCGGTATTGAGATTCATCATTTCTTGTTTTTTTCAGATTCTTTGTCGATTGTTGAATTACTTTTTCTATCATGATATCAATAATTTATAACTTGGAATTTTATATGCTTCTTAGTTTAGCAGCTATTACATCCCTTATTTCTCAACATGACAAGACAGTGTAGAGCTTCAGTCTATGAATAGAAGCCGTCTCATCCCTCATCTCTATTTCTGCACACATGTTCTGTATAGCGACTCTTTATCTTCTGTCAGATTTGACATTTTTTAATCAGCAACCTCAGACAATGCACTGACTTATGGATGTTCTCTGCTTCTGCTTCTGTCTGCAGTGGAGCTTTTAATTATTCCAGTCTCATTTTGATTCCCCGTGGCATCCTATAATCTCCTTTAAAGAGGCTTAAATGCAGCCTCAAGTCAATGAACCTCAGTAAACACACTTGAGTGTGACCTGTTGATAGAGCACAGTCAATGCCAAGGATGGAAAGTCTTGTTTTTTTTATGCAGGAAGCTGTCGGTAGAAAAAAAGGGACACATAGATGGGTTTTTGTTTACATCTTTAGTGGATTGATCACCTGTGTTTTAGAGCTCAAAGTAACCGCCAGCATCAATCCAGCTCAGCTCTTATTCTGTTTAAGCTGTTTATATTTCATAATGAATAGCAGCATCATTCTTTTCTTAGAAGAGATGTCATCAGTTACAAATACTTCACGAATATGGTGTGAATATGGTGTGAATGCTTGTATTTTATTTTATAAACAAGTTTGAAATTGTAGTCAAATGGGAGCTGCTTTTCGTCACATTGGGATATTTCCATTGATGTTGGACCCAGGAGGAGACGAGCAGCGTGATTTTAACAGGCATTTTAATGAATAAAGCTGGTGGGAGTAGAGTGGTAGCGAGGGAGTCTGGCTGCAGGGTGACAGCGGTTTAGATTTGGCTAAACTTGAGCTATCAGAGTTGTGGGATCTGGCGGAGCGTGAGCAGTGAAGGCACAGGGTTACTGAGCACAGGGAGAAAACAGGCGGGTCACAAGAAAATCCGCAGAAAGAATTTTATGTTCAAAGAAACTTGAATGACTGAATAAGCGACCACATGTGTTGCTGCATGATCTGGCTCTGAGTAGCGGAGAAGCTAGAGCTGAAATGCAGCAGCAGATGGTATGCTTGTGAACAGGTGTGCCGTCCAGCCAGGATTCAGGTGTGTTATATCACGAAGGAGCAATGACACACATGATGTAATCATCATCAGAATAGAAAGGTAAATGTTTAGAATTTTAGGTTTTTTTTCTGAGTAAGAAAAAGACTTTTCTTCAGTGAATTGCTTTAGAGAACATTCTTGAATCAATAAAAAGAAGATGTGATATGATCAAAAGTTCAGACCAGGTAGAAATTCAAGCTGCTCCCAAGAATGAACTTTGTAGCACAAAAACATCTGTGGATATTTACTGACAAGACTCCCCCCACGTTAATGGAAATTTGAAACATGACATGCCAATTTTTCCGATCTATTCTACAATTGTTACTCATCTCAGACATGCATCAACAGATCTTTGGTCTTAATGTGTAATTATATACCCGAAAAATCAGGGATTTTGGGAAAGGTTGGTGGAATATTTCCGACAATAAGGGGAGCTTAAAGTGTCTGTCCTAAAACTTCTCAGCCTTTGGTTCAATTTAGTCCAAATGTGGTGATTATGATTAACTCCGTCAAAATCTTTCTTCTTTGTATCATATTTTATTCTAAAAGTTATTTTACTTTGGTAGTATTTCTTTAGTTTTTTGTTTTTTTTACATTAAAACATTATATTTTTGTACATAACTTCCTAATCGTTTCTATATGTCATATTTTACTCCAATACTTCATATTTTACTGACTAGAGGGAGCTCTTTTTGATGAAAAACACTGTTTTCCGGACATAACCTCAAACTTAATTTGAGGAGTTCAATCAGCGTGATTGCTTGTACAACGCAGGGGATTGAGGTAGTTAAAACTTTGAGGTGTCGTCTGCATATAAATACTATAGCTTTGGTTTCAGTTTATTGTTTCCTGGTTTAATGTTATGGGAGCGAGAAACTTCTCACATCTCCCTCCATGCGGAGCCATTGAACAGGTATTGCTGCCAGTACTTTCAGCCTCAACACCGCCCCAGCATCCACCTAAAGGCTACGATAAAGCAGGTTTTAGGGTAATTAAAATACTACCATTGCCCCATTTGTTTCTGTTGTCTTTTCTAAGCTTATGTCTTCAATGTTATAACAGATATGTCTGTAGCAAACCAATATATTTACATAAGACAACTGAGACTCCTCCAGTTAATTCCTTTCTTCAAATGATCAGAAACGGGTTTAGTAGTTTACTCGTCATTCTCCCAATCAATCTCCACGTAGAAAAATATATTGAGGGGGAGATTAGGTTGTAGACAAAATATGTAACACTGCTATATTGACATTACTAAACATTTCATATGCAAGTTTTCCGACTGAGCTACGTTTGTGGTTTCCTTGTACTTCATGTGGATAAATTAAAGCTACATGAACATCAGGCTGAAGTCTCCCAAATCCACTAGATTTTTTTTGGCTTAATAAAGATTGGATTTGAGCAACTTTCACATGTGGTCCACAATCAGATACATATATGATTCAGTGCCATGCAACGTGAATGTGAACACTTAATTTTTCACTTTCTTTTCACCTTTACAATTTTCTTTGTCAATTGGATTTGTTTGAGGCATTTTGAATCATATGCTTACTGAACCTGTCTATATTCTGTTTTTTGTCTCAACTTTCACCATAGCATAATGTTTGCTTGTTTGTTCTTCTCCATGTGCAAAGGATGGATTGTGGATCTTTTGGTGGAAGGATGATGGAGTTGACGTTGCCCGGCAGAAGAAAAGGGGATGGACCAATGAGGATATGCAGTTGGTTGGTGTGACAGGGGAAGATAAAAGCAGATGAAATAGATCAAATAAGAATTATGTTTTTTACATTTACCTAATTTTGGACTCAATTTTAGATTCATTTGAATTATACTCCTGAATGAAATCTTCTCCGTGTGTCCTGTGTCTATGTTTTGGTCCTCTGAGCACTAACAATAAAGTCTATTTGGCTGACATGTCTGTAAAAAGTTGTCTCTTTACACATCAGTAGGCAACTGAGAAAAACTAGCCTTTACTTATTTCGCAACAGAGTTACTAGTCACCTGATGAAAGTTTGTGAACTATCATTCAACATTTAGTTACACCAAAACAAGTTAACTAACAAAAAACAAATTAATTATAAAATGTGAATTACTATTGAAACTCTGTATATTATGGATTTCAAAGTGTCGACAACGGGAAAGAAACCAATAAGTAATGGCACATGAGGCTGCACAGAGCGATGGTAAATTCTTTAAAGACTACAGAACGTAGAGATGAGATCTGGTGGTGTAATATGTATCTGTAATTAAATTACTTATTGGAACAAAACATTTGGTGTTGGTCCAGTAGTTTACAGCCTGCAAAGCTTGCAATTTAAATCGTTGGGGGTTAACATTGCCCGATTGTTCTACCTCTGCAGTAATTTAAAAGCTCTCAGCCATTCAGCTCTATGGTAGAGGTTCTCTCTCTGTACTTCATAATTCTTTTCTAACAAATGGTTCCTTTGCTTGACCCGGCTTTTCCCTAATTCCAACCCCATGTCACTACATGGAACTGTCCCAGCATCTGCCTAACTGATGTACTCTCCGAATTACATGCAACCTGCTCACATTACCTTAACCCCATTGCCCTGGGGCCAGTTCTGCCCCATGCCCCTGGCACGCCCATGTGCATGGACGTGCCGGCGGTGCTGGTCGGGACTCTTCCTGGGCTGTTGGATGTTGGGATGGGCTAAACTATCTTACTTCTGCTGAAGGGGGCCAGGTGCAATGGTGGGTGTCTTGCTGCATGATCCTGATCCAACACGGTAGCATTTACTAAGACATGATCTTCAGTGTTGATTTGGCCCAACAGTGGCTGCAGAGGTCTAAAACCAGTGTTTGAGGTCTAGAGACTCTGAGTCACTCAGAGTCTCTCAGGTCTCTGAGTGACTCAGACTAAAGACTGAGTCACTGACAGTCTTTAGTCTGAAAATTAACAATCTATCTGTTTTAAAAGCTGAAATCCCACTAAGAAATTGTTCAATGTCCGTATTGTAGTCCATGAAATTGGCAATAAATGATCAATAACCCCTTTTCCCCAAACCAGAGTCCTTATCTCAGTTCAAAGCAGTGCAGGATCAAAAGAAACACAGACAAAAACTCCTTTACCAACACCCCGGAGTCTCTTTCTCAGTCTCATCAGTCTTTTGTCTGTGTTTTAAGCTCCCCATATTAGAGGTGGAGTGAGCATCTGTGTGTTCCTCATTTACTTTCTTTCACGATACGAAAGGCAGCTCCGGTGAGATGCTTACTTGGTAATTCAAGCCAAAAGAAGGTGAGGAGATAAAGAACACTTTGGAAGAGTTGCTTGATGGTGACCGATGGTGACGATGGATAGTTAAGGGGCAGCGGGTAACAATAATAATAGTAGGTAATAGTTTTATTGACTCCAGAGTCATCTGACCGCACAACCCGGAAGTTAAGCAAAGCTAAAAAGGCTTATGAAAATATAATGAAATGTTTCTGTATTATACGTGTTCTATTTGGTGAAAGAAGAATTAAAAAAATGTGTCTGGGGGTGTATTTATTTATTTCTGTCCTCTCTAAACACTTTCGTTGTGTTGTGGCTTTTGCAGGTGTCTGCATGTGTTCACAAATTGAAAATGTTTTTTTTAATCTTCTGCAGATGAAATGCTAAGATGCACATTTCTTTTTATGTAGAGCATAGAGTCCAGCAGAACTCATCTGCTCATCTGGATAATCCAACCTCATTGACAGGGATACATATCACTCTAACCTCCTCCTTTATAATACCTTTTAATCACATTGTGATGTAAAAAATATTTTCTCCTTTATGCACATGAGGTTCTGATGAAAAACTCAACGGAGTGTGTATATAGTTGTTAAATAAAAACACACATTGTGTACACATGGGCATGCGCAGTAGCACTATACAATGCAGCTTAACCTCCATGAAGCTGAATATCATCATATTCTCACTGACATTTGCTTTGACATAATTACACCTCCTTTTGTAGTTATTTGGCTCTCAGAGATCTTAGACACAAATTGTTGTTACCAATACTACTATTTAAGTTATAGTGTCAAGTTTTAAATGCACAAGATGCAGCTTCTGATCAGTTTAGACTTGGTCTTTGTCTATCATGTGTCTCAGAATGTGTCCAGCTGACCATTGTTGTTCAGATTTTGTAGCTGCTTTGTTGCATCACTTCCGCCACGAGGTCATAGGGCATTGCGTGCAGTTATCGGTCACGTCAGTCAAGCACCAGATTTGTTTAGCTAGCTGGCACTGGCTACCTTACAACTTGAAGATGTTTCAAGAGCTAATATGCATGTATGGACTTGTCAAACTGTTGAGACTGAAATTACAAAGTAATTCAAGACTTGCTAAAGAAAATTAAAGCTCATAAGAAAAGCAGTGGCTTTTGCCGGTAATGCTAGCCACTAGACGAACCACCACATCCAACACTGTTGACGTATTTTTCTGTTATATCCTTTTCGAAGAAGAGGGATAAAATTTACGTTTACACTACAAAAGATATGTGGTCAAATGCATCCAAGACCACCTTGACAAGTGGTTTCACAATGCGTGTGGCTGTCCACTTTTGATCTGATCGCCAAAACCAAGTCCAAACAGGGTCTCTAAGGTTGGTTTCTGATTAAACGATTGTAGCCCAATTTTGAAAGTGTTATGTTGTTCCCTGCATTGCGTGAAATAAGAAGATAAGCGATGACTGGGTCTTGAAGTACGTTATAGTCAACAAACCACAAAGTGACGTCTGGGTTGTTTAACAACACCAATCAGCAAGTTGACCGATAATCTGACAGATAGACTAGTAGTGATGTCATTGTACCTGCCGGACCATTAAAGAGAAGAATGGCTTGATGCAATGCGGTAGAGATACCACTCATGTTATCTCTCAACAATGTTCTCGATAACCAGGAATGGGTCCACCTACTCTTTTTTTTCTCCTATAGCCATAGTTGCGTCTTCATCAACATCACATGACTTGACGTGAATGAATGGTCGGGGTCAAACTTGTAGTGTTGCTATTTTCCAAGACCAAGACGTGGGAGGACTTTATGGTGCCATGATTGCCTAATCTGACCGGACACTATCATTGAAAACAAAAGTAACATGAGATCTGAACTCCGCATTAGCAAAAACAAAACAACAAGGGAACATACGGAATCATGGAATATTTTATCAGTCATTGAAAATCAAAGACTGTCGGCAATGAAAATAGAACATTATTGTGAAACAGAAATCTTCTTTTTCACACCATTTCTTAGTTCTTCATTAGTGTCTGATTCTCCACCAAATAAAATACAATGTTATCAAGCTCTGCATATTATTCTGGGATTAAATTTTAATTTTTTTTTAAATCAGTGAGACGGTTTATTCGCGGTTGAGAAACATGCAAACCTAGTGTTGGGAGCAGTGTAGAACTTTTCACTGTGTAATCTGACTGCTTCTTGTTGCTCTTGTTCTTGTATGAAGAGTCATGCAGATTCATTTGCATAACCTTAATGCAGCCCTTATAAAATGCGTTGATGTGACATACATCATGAATTAATATTTCTCACTGTCTGACTGAAGTTATTTCACAGTCTTCACACTCTGTGGTTAAACACATCATTGCATGAGCTGCCTTTATGCTGTTAGTCCTGACTGCACACATGCAGAGGCAGAGATCAAAATAAAAATCTTCTCTTGCTGCTCTTTGAACCTGGAGAGGTGAATTATTGAATCGCTGGACCAGTCTGTGCAACATGTCTGCTTTACAGTTTCAGCTATACCAACGCATAACAGATCTATTTAGTAAGACCATGGGCTATAAATGAAATGTTGCTGAAATCATAGTCATATCTATGGGAGGTAAATCTCACACTGTTCCCGGCAGAAAACTTGGAAAACATCTCTTCAATATCTTATGTGATGCAACCAACCCTGGGATAACACACAGGTGGAATCCAGAATGAAACGAGTAAGACATCACTCTAAATGCAGGGCGGAATTATTACACGATGCCTGCTATCATGATCTCCATTATTCTATTAATGGGGACTTGAGAAGACCTGATTAAGTTGTCAGTGCCACAAAGGCAAAACCTCTCCGTGACCTCCCAGAATTTGAATTAATGAGCTATTTAGACAGTGGTTTTCTTTCTCCAGTGCCTCAAGGGCCACGTTATTATCCTAAGCCGTGAAGTATATCTATGTCGATTAATTTTCATCTGACACGGAGTATGCAGGCACAGATTCAGCAGACATCCTGGCCACATATGGTGGAACTTTGAACCCTGTACGCTGTGGGTCAAAAGTTGTTAAAGCTGAGGAGCCTCTCCATTGATGGTAACTTTGATTTTTCTGCATTATGAGCTCAGAGAATAACTGTAGCTTCTGGCTGACTTAATTAACAAAATGTTCTGTCACCCTTTGAAAATTTTACTGCTTAGCTGTCATGATTCTTACTAAGTTCACACTGCTTCACTACATTAGTTATCCGAAGAGCGGCTTCAAAGAAGTTGCTCCATACAGTACATGACAGATTTTATAACATGCAAAGGCCCATCCAGTGCAGCAGTACAGAATGAAGTGAATGTGTTGAAGAATAACCTGGTCCATGATGTGAATCCTCTTCCAAACAAACTATTCCATTTGTCTTCCTGCAGTGGTCCACTTACGGTGCAGCTGTCGCTAAAGGGAGCTTTAACAAATGCCAGACAATATGCAAAGAATTCAATTACATGGAAAGAAATAACAGATGCCACTGCATAATGCATCTGTCATAGAGTTCCAGTTTTGAAATAAAGAAAGTCAACGAGACAGAGCAAGTAAAAATAGAGTTAAGCAGTTTAAACGGTTTATTTTGTTTGCAAAGTTACCGCTCTGAGATCATTAGACAGAAAATATCAGCATATATTTATTTGAGGTTGGACATTTCAGTGAAATTTTGTAATAACATTTAGTAGAAAATTCCTATTTTGACATCGCATAAACAAAACAAGTTGGAAATGCATCATGTATTTACCAATTATTTTATGTATTGAACATTTCATCATTAATTATGATAAACTTTGTCAAAAAAAACAACAGTGTTGATTTAAACATTATTTAGTCTAATGAGGATAACAGAATAACAAAAAAAATTCAACAAGCCCGGGTTTGGTCCAGCAAACCTATACTGTCCGGTGGACGACCTGAAGGCAGGGCCGGAGCCAGGCAGCACCAGAGTGACCACTCTGGTGGTCGAGGAGGGCGCTTTGGAAGGCGAACCCGATCACGAGGAGTGCGAGGAGGAGGTCGCCCGTGATGGCGAACCCGATCACGAGGAGCCCGAGGAGGAGGTTGCCCGTGATGGCGAACCCGATCACGAGGAGCCCGAGGAGGAGGTCGCCCGTGAAGGCGAACCCGGTCACGAGGAGGAGGTCGCCCGTGGAGGCGAACCCGATCACGAGGAGGAGGTCGCCTGTGGAGGCGAACCAGGTCACGAGGAGGAGGTCGTCCATGGAGCCGGATCGGGTCACGAGGCAGCCGGTAGTGAAGGTGGAAAGAGGCCTCAGGAGGCCGAGGAGGAGGCCAGCGGGCAAGATGGCGAAGGAGAGACTTCTCCGGGGGCCTGCGGCGAGGTGCATCTAGGAGCCTGCGACGAGGACGAAACCTCTCTGGGCATTCTGGCTGACAAGTGGGTGGAGACCAACCAGAAACCAGAGGCAGTGAAGGGCTCTGAGTCAGGGTCTGGGGAACCGGAGACCAGTCGGGAGAGGAATCACGAGAGGAGTCGCAGGAGGAATCACCGGAATAGTCGGGAGAGGAGTCGCAAGAGGAATCGCGGGGAGACCGGGAGGCGGAGTCTTGGGAGGACTCACGGGGAGACTGGGTAGCGGATTCTTGGGAGCACTAGGCACGGGAGTCTGGGGAGCAGTAGGAACGGGAGTCTTGGGAGCACTAGGAACGGGAGTCTCTGGGTAGTTGAGCGCAGAATTCACAAGAATTCCAACCGGGCCAGGCATAAGAGGTCCAACAGGATCCTCCAAGGCGCTGGTCAACGGTGGGGACGAAGAGCTGGACCGCGGTGAGGACGAAGAACTGGGCAGTGGTGAGGCTCGGGGCCGGCTTCGCCTCCTTTTGGGAACCGGTTTTATTGCCAGCCGGGTTCCCCGAAAGAGAGTCCCGGTCGGCACTAACCTCAGGAATTCTACCAGCTCCCTCAGGTGATGATGGTGCCTGAGGTTTAGCGGTAGGAGGCCAGCGGGCTCCGGAGCCGCAGCAGACAGAGGACTAGCCGGCTTGTGGCTAGCAAACTCGGGGGCTGGAGCAGGATAAGAACCAACAGGCCGGGAACATGCTGGCTGTGTATCCGGATCCTCCACAAAGGTCTTTAGCCACTCCGACAGGAAATCCCTCAGCCAGGGTTGGGCAGAGACCTTCCGGCGTGCAATGCGGAGAGCGGCCTCTTGAACCTCCTCATGATGACTCCTCATCCACTCCACATGGATGCAGTTGAGTGTGTAAGTTAGCTCATTAATTTCTACATCCATCAATGCATCCGCTGGGTCCATTCTGGCCAGTTTGTTCTGTTAGGAACTTTCCTAGGATTTAGCTTGGACCCAAGCGAAGACACAAGACGTGGCAGAGCACGTGCAAAAATATTTATTATAAACAAGAGGCACGAGGAAAAAGCAGGGGATCTAACAGGAACAAAAAACCACTAGGATTAACTGACTACACACTGGGAGAAGGCTGGGACGCGTGATGACACGGGGGAACATCATACAACGAACTGGCACAGAAGGGAAGGTGAGGACAGACTATATACACTGACGTAACGACACAATGAGACACAGCTGGGGGGGGAAACACAGGTGAACACGATGACCAATCACAGGAAAGACACAGAGGGAGAAAGGAACACAAGTGAAAAACACAAAAAAGGTAACACAAATCAAAATGACAGAACTTCACCTAATAATAAATAAACACAAAGTATTGACATCCAGCCACAAAGGGATCACAATTTACTTCTAATGCCATCCCAAGCCTAACAAAAACAATACCAAATTATCATGCGGAGCACCAAACTGATTTCTAATCTGAATTGGTCAGTGCCCTGCTTAAGAACTATAGCCACTGGCATTGCTAACCAGCAAGGAGCCCTCGGCCTACGTTGATCAAAAAAAAATAAGATTTAGGGAATGGATAAATCCCAGAAGATAGCGAGAGATGAGTAAAGGCAGGAGTATAGGGGTGAGAGTAGGAGGATGTCAAGAAAAGGTAGAGAACTTCCTTATATGATGGAGAAAAGGAAGGTTGATAAAACAGTGTGTCCTACAGACCAGGTGGAAAGGCAGAAAGGCTAGAAGCATAGCGCAGAGGATGGTGCAGAGGATGGTGCAAACTGTTTTATTAAGGTGTGGATGGGAAGAGAAAATGGGGAGGGATGATCCTGAGGGGGGAGTAAGTAAAATGTGTTTTGGATGTAAATAGAGTGTCAGACAGAATGATAAGGGAATGAAAATAGAAATTGAAGGTATGTTGGTGAAGGGATCAAAGGAGATTAGGATGAGATGGGCAGGTGTAGTTTAAGGACAGATCCACCAGGATTTGTGAAAGGATGGAATGTGAACACATATTTCAAGAACAGGGAGGAGCACATTGTGATATATAAGAGCAGAGGTAGGAGCAAGCAGGTGGATTACATGTTATGCAAAATATGCAATCTGAAAGAGAATGGAGCCTGCAAGTTGGTGATAGGGGAGGATGTAGCCGGATGACATAGAATGTTCGTATATAGAATGAATCTGGTGGTACAGAAGAGGAAAGGGGCAAAGGTAGAGGGAGGAAGATCAATGGTAGAAGCTGAGGAAGGAAGGTTGCTGTTTGAACTTCATGAAGGAGTTGAAATCGTCTCTGGGTGGTAGTTAAAAACTGCCAGATGATTGTGTAACTACGGCAAACATGATAAGGGAGACAGGTGGGAAGGTACTCGGTTTGTCAACTGGAGAGAGTAAAGAAGATAAGGAGACTTGGTGGTGGAATGAGGAGGTTCATGATGAAACGACTGGCGACGCAGAATAGGGATAGCACAAGAGATAAATAATATACAATACAATACAATACAGTCTAATGTGAAGAGTGAGGTAATAAAGGCTAAACAAGAGGTCTTTGACGAGTTGTATGAGAGGACAGAGAAAAAGACTTGTACGCATTGGTGAGTCAGCAGGATTGTAGAAGGAAGGATGTGCAGCAGATTAGGGTGATTAATGATAAAGACGGAAATGTAGTAACAAGTAAGGTGACTTTTAGGGCAAGATGGAAAGAGTACTTTGGGGATCTGATGATGGAAGAAAATGAGAGAGAGAGTGAGAGAGGGAGAGAGAGGTGGAAGATGGAGAATTGAAAATCAGGAAGTTCAAAGGATAAGTAAGGATGATGTGAGGGCAGTTTCGAAGAGAATAAAGAATGGAAAAGGCAGTTGATCATGATGGCGTATGGGTGGAGGAATGGAGGTGGGACTGCATCAAGGATTGGCTCTCAGTCCTGAAAGCTATGGTGATGGACAGGCTGATAGATAAGGTCAGGCAGGAGTCTCCATGATGTTGTTGGATTTTGATCTGGCGTGAGAGCCGGGACCAGGAAGAAGAAAACTTGGAGAGGTGGAGGTATGCCCTGGAGAGAAAATGAATGGAGGTCAGTTGCTGCAAGACAGAATACATGTGTATGAATGAAAGGGAGGCAGGTGGAACAGTGAGGATGCAAGGAGTAGAGGTGAGGTAGGTGCCGGAGTTTAAGCACTCAACTATGCAGAGAAATGGGAAGTGTGGAAAAGAGGTGAAGAAGCGAGTGCAGACAGGGTGGAGAAGAGTGTCAGGAGCTATATGACAGCAAAGTAGCAGCAAAAATGAGATGCTAAACAATTAAAAACACTTTGAACAAGTTAACTTAGAAATTTACAGTATTTGTATTTGATACACGAAAGTTGTACATTTTTCTCATGAGAGGCTGATCTTTGACATTTATGTTACTGCTGTCTGCAGAAATAACACTTCTGCACAAATAAACATGATAAGTTAGATCACAAATAATATTACATAACAGATATTTATTTAAAATTTTTGGGGTCTAATATTTGTCAACCTGCGTTGTGCTGAAGACTTGATACTTGTGATAAATTCTATCTTGGTCTCAGCATTCAAACGTGCTTTTAATATGTCAGAGAACTGTACATATTAACGGATCTCCAAATTTCTTTAAATGGATCTCCAAATTCAACAAGGTTAGCACAAGTCTTACAGTTTTTATCCTTCTACTTTGTTCATTTGGTTCTGTGTCTGTGGAGAATTTGAATTTTTTTCCTGTTGGTTAACCGTTGATTAGGTGCTTTTTGGCTCTCTTTACAATGAATGACTTGCCGGAGCGACATTATATTGTTAGCATATGAAATATTTTAACTTTTACTAACTTCTATGTTTTTATCTAATTTACTGCCCTTTTTGAACTTCTTTGACAAAAAAAAATCAAATACTCAGTAATGTCTTATAAAAATCTGTTAGGCCATTATTTTGATGCATGAATATATGATTTTTGTTACAAACAGGAGTAACAGAGGCAGGACTTCCATGGAATTCCCGAAAAATACGTAGTGTTATCAAACTCTCTCAATGCACAGACGTTTGTGAAAGATAAGCAATATGTATTCACTTGGACTTCGTACTGGTGAATACTGTTTCTTTTTTCATTTTTCGCACAACCCTAACATTTATTCATGGGCTGAGCTACTCATGAGAAAAATAAGTTTTCTTGCAACTCCCTTGTACACAATGTCAATTGCCCTTCAGTTAAAAACTGTAATTGACACAAATTAAACAGTATGGCCTAAAATGGCCATTCCAAGCTCCCAAAACTACTGTTGAAACATAGTGGACTGAAACATCGCTGTAAAACTCTCTGAAAAAGATGCTTGAAAATACCTTTGCAAAAAGGAGACAATGTGAATCTCTCATAACTTCTCCCAGGTAACTAGAAAAAAAAAATCACAAATCAAGTTCAAGTTAAAGTTTATTTGTCACATACACAGTCATACAGGTACGATGTGCAATGAAATGCATTATGTGGTCGTTCCGGTCAAACATAAGGGCGAAAACACAACAATCACTCAAACCAATGAGACAACAATAAACATTTAATTAATTGTATAATAATTGCAAGCACTCAAATGATAAAGTGTGTCTGTGTATTGGGGAGATGCTAAGTCCCAGTCTCATTTAGGTCTCTGATGGCCTGAGGGAATAAACTCTTCCTCATCCTCTCTGTGTTGGCCCTCAGTGTGAGGTAGCACCCCCCTGATGGCAATAGGGCAAACAGTCTATTATTAGGTTGACAGGAGTCCTGGACGTTCTTCATGGCTCTGGTTCTGCAGGGGTGGATATCAATTTCCTGCATGTTAGGGATGTAGTTCCATTCTGTGCTGTTTCCCATCCATGTGATGATTCTCCCACTCAGGATAATCTCTATAGTGCAGATTTAGAAGTTTGGGAGCACCCTGACAAGGAGTTTAAAGTTCCTCAGTCGTCTCAGGTGGTAAAGGCGCTGACGGGCTTTCTTCACTAGGCTCCTGATGTATGAAGACCATGACAGCAGCTGCTCCGCTGCCTCCTGCTTAAGTCCACTATCAACTCTTTAATCTTGCTGTTGTTCAGCTTAAGGCCGTTTTCATGACACCAGTCCACAAGGTGGTTGATTTCAGATCGGTAGACCGTCTCTTGGTTATCTGAGATCAGGCCCACCACAGCTGTGCCTTCAGCGAACTTGACCATTATATTGGAATCTGAAGTGGCCGGGCAGTCATAGGGGTATAGTGAATAAAGCAGATGGCTCAGCACAGAAACCTGTGGGGCCATCTTGAGGATGAGGGGTGAAGAAACATGGTGGCCCTCTAGCGCCTGTGGTCTGCCAGTTAGGAAGGTGAGGACCACATGGTGGCCCACTCATACCACCTGTGATCTCCTATTTAGAAAGTTGAATACCGACCTGCACAGGGAGGAGTGAAGGCTAAGATCGCTGAGCTTGGTGGCCAGACATGTGTTAAATGCTGAACTGTAATTAATTAACAGCAATCTAACACAACCCCCACTACAGGTGTCCAGGTGGGCAAGTGTTGAGTGGAGTAGGTGCGTTATGGCATCAACTGTGGATCTATTGAGGCGATATGCAAACTGTAAAGGGTGCAGTGTGGCAGACAAGGAAGAGGTAATGAAAGCTTTGATCACTCTCTAAAAACACTTAATTATCACAGACCGATAGTCATTTAAACAATTGGCTGGGGTTTCCAAGGGACAGGAACTATAGTAGATAGTTCAAAGCATTGGGGGACAGTGCACTGGTAAAAGGGAGAGATTGAATATTTCTGTGAGAACTCGGGTTAGTTGGTCAGCACAGGCTTTGCGAACATGTACAGTAATCCTGTATGGTTCCACTGCCTTCCTGGAGTTCACACGGCTGAGTGTCCTCCTCACATCATGCTCAGTCCTGGTGAATGCTCTCCATCCATCTGTAAGTCACCTTGTTGGCTGTTTGCCTTGAAACTTGCATGAAAGATATTCAGTTCATCAGCTGGAGAAATGCCAACGTTCATAATGGATTAGGTTATCGCTTTATTTCACGATGGTTCGTAGTCCCTGCCATAACCCTCTGGGATAGGACTGCTGTAGTTGTCGCTCAAGCTTCTTGCCTTAGCACTGTTTTGCCTCTTTTGCTGCTTAACGGACGTTGTAAGAGGCAGCCTTATAGCCCCCCATGTTACCGGTTGCAAGCCTTGTGTTGTAGGCGGCTGTGCGGGATCAAAAAGCATTGCGGTGGTATTAGTCCACCGAAGGCTTCTGGTTGGGAAATGTCAGGTTTATAAATTTTGGGACAAAGTCGTCCTGTAGTTATCCAATAAATCCAACAACTACTTCCATAAACATGTTGATGTTACCCTTGGAGCTGCTCTGGAACATATTCCAATCGTTGACGATGAGAGCATTCTGCAGGATAGCCTTCTTATTGGTCAGACATGCGCCTCCCTAAGCACAGGGATCACATTTGCAGATGTGGAGAGGATGTTGCCGTTATTTGTTCGCTGCTTCTCCGACTATACTCTGTAAAGTGTCTTTGGGTATCTTGAAAAGCGCTATATAAGTATGAGGTATTATTATTGTTATTATTAGATTTGGCTCTGTAGCCGTCCTTGAATGGTGAGTAACATTGGTCTTGAGTCCTCATCTCCTCTGGTTCGACTCGTGACATGTTGCTGGAGGTCTGGCGTTTTTGCCTATGCACGGTAGAAACCCTGGCCATGGAGAGTGCTGTATCCCGGTGATTTGCCTGATAGCTATTGAGAGCCTCATATAAGTCAGACCGTGTCCGCCGTGACATATGAGTTTTGGTGGACGTTGTGCCCTGCTCCTAAATCTATTCCTGATCACAGCTCGTTTACCACTTGGCCTTCTCCATTGTCTCGTGCTAGCATGTCCCCCATTATTTTTGGCTCTCCACAGTATCTCGTTGGGCCAGGTTGGGCCAGCTTGCATTTTTAATTCTAAACTCTATAAGTGTCAGTTTGTCAAATGAGACCAAACAAAGTGCAGACTGTACTAATAATTGAAATATAATAACTGACAAGAAAATATACAATATAAAGACCAGAGCTGGTACGAACCTTACTGGCGCCATCTTGGGGTCTCATCTCAGTGCCATTTTTTAACTAATCACCTTCAACAGGTGCGTCAAAGAAATTTCATCACAAAAGATAACAAAGATTTATCTCTTGAAAAGATTGACACCATTAACTCACCTATTTGTCTTCCTACAGGGGGTCATTCAATGTATTCAGCCTACCAGAAATCAGTACTCAGTGCTTATAACCAAATATATCTAAATGTTATGACTTTCTCACTGTAGCTAACCCACTGAACAGGAAATGTCTTTAGACGTACAAAACAGGCCGATAACATGTCTGTTAGACCAGGCTATTATCTGAAGGTCACAATGAACAAAATTAGTTAAAAAATTGAGAATTTTGAGCACTGAGAAGAGAGGCTCTATCAGGCCAACTTATAAAGCTGCTCGCAAAGAGATGACAATTATGTAACGTCAGAAAATGCCCTTTCATTCTAGCTGAGGACATTTTGGTCAAAAGTCTGGAAACAAGACACCCTGACACAAACAGAGAAATGTGGTTTATGCAGTTCAATGCAACAAGGAGTGCACAGATCTGTATATTGATGAGACCAAACAAACAGTTCTCAGGCGCATGGCCCAGCACAGGAGAGCCGGCTCATCAGGACTCAGCAGTTCATTTGCATCTCAAGGACAATAGACACTCTTTCGAGGAAAACAACCTTCACATTTTGGACGGAGAGGATAGATGGTTTGAGAAAGGGGTTAAGGAAGCCATCTATGACAAACTGGAGCAGCCCTCTCCAAACAGGGGTGGAGATTACGCCACCACCTATCCCTCACATACGATGCAGTTTTTATGTAACTTCCAAGACGGTTTCGCCATCGTCCACGCTTAGGCTCACATCATGCTAACGACTCACATGATACCCCAGCAGACAATCAAGACACTCAGTCCCTAACGACTCCTGACGACTCCTACCCACTTTCATTAGTTATGCATGACCAACCGTCTACGGCTCTCTATGTACAAACACTTACTGGAAGTATAAAATCCCCAACTTGTTTAAGTAACTAGAGAGGATGCAATTTCAGAAGATATAGTAGTTGTGAATACTGGATGTTGAGGAGCTGATTGGAATTAAATAAAAGAGGAAGAATCTGAAGAAGGTTGAATATGATGAAGAATTTGGAAAGTTCGGAAAAGAAAATTCGAATGAATGAAACAATAATGCGTGAAAGATGCAGATTATCTGAAGTTTTGCTGAAAGTTGCTGAAAGCTGAATACAGCATCTCTAAGAATGTGAATAAGTATGACTAAGATGAAGATGGTTGAAGAGTCGAATGAGTATGAACATGATTCACATGATTCAAAATGGCTAATCTCCTGTTGTGGTGTGGTCATGGCTACAGGAAACCATTTTGTAGTCTGATTACCCTCCCTACTGAATTTCATTCATGTATATGAATCTGTGAGGTTTCTCCTTTGAGAGCATTTGAGGCATTTGGCCACGCCCCTGACCTGGCATACATACAATTTAGGCTCATGCCCAAACCATAGGTCATATCGAAAAACAAGGAATTGAGATAATTAAATAAAGTGAAGAAAAAATTAATTTTGACTGTGTTAAAAACACATGACTTTTTAAGCATGTTACAAATTAATCTCTGAGATTTTGGGACTGCGGTCAATGGAGCCGGTTTTGGACCACGTTGCGCCCTAGAACCTCCTCAGCCCAAATGATAAGGTTTTTTGGTTCCATTCCGTCATCAAACAAAACCGGGCAAATTTTCCTACATTTCGATGTAAAAATTATGGCTGTGGAGTTAGAATTATGGGATTTATGGAGAGTTGTTGGGGAAATTCAGGAGGACAGTTGGCTCGTCCACACTCAGAGCTGGTGATGTCATCACTGTAAAATCTGAGGATTTCTCAAAATCCTACCGACTTTAAGATTAATTTGAGGGAAAACTATGAATGATAAAGAACTGGTTGAATGACCATATTAAAGAGGAAGACTGTGTGGATGTTTTTAGTGAGAATGGTGTTTCTAGGGGAATGTATGTAGGATCTGTGAAGGTGAAAATGCAGAGATGTTGTAGGATTGTCCAATGAGGATGAATGGGCTTAAAAATTGTGGAAAAATAGGGAGTATTAGTGAAAGTATGAAAGATATCAGTAAGCAAAGTAATGGCCGGGAGGCTTCTACGATAAATATGTTGAAGTAGTTAAGTGCCAAAAAACATGGCGTATTGATGAAAAATAAGGATTTTTGAGTAGAACAACGCAAGGTTGTGACCAGCATTCATCCGATTAGCCTACTTCAGCTGTAGCCGCAATCCAAATTTCTGATTTACAGTTAAAAAACTGAATAACAGTTCCTGAAGTTTATTTCACACAGAAGGATTCAAAATTGTGTGAAAATAAAATGTTAGTGACAAATTGATGCACAAAGAAAATCCATCCATGACCATGAATCCATGCTATGGGTTTCTGTTGTGTTGGAGAGACAACTGAGACACTGTACCTTTAACCGTTATGCAAATATTTTGGGTTCAGTATGTTAAAGTGCAGGTGTGCAATCACATGATCCTGATATCTAAAACGATACGATGTGTCTTTGGGAGCAAGCTCCTCCAGATTTGAACATCATCTTATTGTGTAAAATATAAGAAGTGTGTGCGCGTTTATTGGATGCATCCTTTTAATTCTGAACACCTTATTCCTGCAGCGGTTCAGTGTGATCTACAAAGAGAGGAAGAATATCTAGAGGAAAGGAAATCTATGCAAGCCATTAAATTGTCCTTTCTCCCACCCGTTCAATCAGAAATTGTTTAATTTTGGGACATGGGAGTTATGCAATCTATTCTATCGATTCTCCTGTGGATGCCAACACAGTTAATTCAATTCAATTCATTTTTCTGAGTGAGAGTCAAAGGAGGAGAGATTAAGAAATGGAAAGAAATGACGGAAATAAAGGGTCGTTAAATCTGCATATTGATGAGGTTGGTTGCTGTTTGTCTCCGGTTCCATTCTGTGCATTGCTGATTCTGCACAGGCTAGTAAAGAGCTTGTCTAACAACAAACCAGCCGTTTCTCTTTCAGTTTGATTGGGACTTTGTAGGCTGCAAATAGTGGGATGGCTTCAAATATAAAAGTCTAATATCCGCAGAGGAGCAGGCAGGAGTCGTATTACTGATCTGAGGCACAGGAAGCAGAATACGATTAAAAGCTGAAATCAAAGAGGATCCTCAGCAAATTAGCAAATTGATGCATTTACCTGTCTGTCCTGCAGAGGGACTGGGAAAAACTAGAAGACATCAATCCACTACTGAGTTCTGCATTAATGATGGACCAATTAATCAATCTTCTATTGCTTTAGTAATGTCCTGTGAATTAATTTTCTCTGCTACATGTAAGATATTGGATATTTTTACCGTAATCAAATCCTGAAAGAAGGTTATATTTTTCCAGTTATTAGTCTGTCCATCTCTTTGAACGATTACTCCTAAATTTATGGACAGCTTTTGCAAAGGTAGGCTATGGACCAAGGAACGTCCCATTAGGTTTTGTAGGTGATCCGGGTCAACATATAGACGCATATATTTATATTTTTGAGAGATTATTTTGCGTTGTAGGATAGTTGGTTAGGAGACATTAAGCTATATTTCCATGGAAACATACTGTCTTACATGTCACTACACGGAATGTTGCAGAAATATAGTCAATGAGTTTACACAAAAATTCAGGGGACGCCTGCAGGTTCCAGGGTTTGAAAAAAACATTTGTTTTAATAATTTTTGTGCTGTTATACATCTAGAGTCTTGTGTGACTATCTGACTAACTGAAGTAAGACAGTTTAGTCCTTCGACAATATGGGCGGAGCCTGTATTTGACCATAAGAAATATTTATTTTTTTAGGCCTCAGGTAGGACTTGATTTGTTTGCCAATCAAATCCTCGGATCATATTTTCTCATTTCATGAGGTCATCAAAACATCAAGCTCCATTCCTCATCACCAACAACATTGTCCAGGCTGCAAGGAGAATTCTCTTTCAGAAAGGGAGATTCATTGCATGACCACCCATGGGCATGTGCATTTTACAAGGGACTATGCGCCAAAGACTACCTCCTATACTCTAAACCACAACCCCTATCAGAACCGAATGTGTTGAAAATCACACATTTTTAATGTGCCTAAAAATGTACAGGTACTAAAAATTAACCATGAATCATAAGATGCATAGCTTTAGGTTCTCTACAAAGGGTCAATTTCATTTCATGTCAATTTCAATAAATTCAGACCTTTGGTTGTGACAGAATTCAAATTCAAATTTTGCATGGACAAACATCTTACCCTGATACTCTTTACTGATTAGTTTACGGGATGTTTCTGCATATAATGATGTGATGGCATTCATTCTGGAAATCTTTAGGTCACCTCGATTACATTTCAGATCTTTCAATGCCACTGTAAAACATTGAATATAACTCCAAAACATGAGGGCAGAAATATATGATACTGTGTTACAGTAAAGTTTTGTCTTCAAATGGTGAGATTGACTGAATGTCAAAGATACGTCATTTTTCCTGTATTAATTGTTAATAAAAGAGATATTCTGATGCAAACACACACACACACACACCGGTGTAACAACCATCAGAAGAAAAATTTGAATCCGTCATCTTCTGGACTGCAGGGAGATTTATTGGATGGTGGAGCTTTGCCTCCTCAGGAGCCTCATCGATGTGATGGTGGCCCTGGAGCTAAAAGCACTGAGACATGAAAGGTATTATAAGTCAGCCTGAGAGGAAGATGAATGTCCAAAAAAAAATTAATGGAAATCCCTCATGTATGGAGAGGAAATATTTCACCCTAGACCTCAGTGGTGGACACAGCACCAGACCAATGAACGACACAACCATCCCTAAAGTCAAAGTAGAAAAAACATTTGTATTTTTTTTGGTGTAATAAAAAAAATGTAATAATAATGTTTCACTCAGGTAAGACAGAGAATCATGTCAAGAGAAATACTTATATCAACAGATTATCTGTGGCTATTAATCTGTCGGGTTGCCTTTGGTGCTCTTTGGGAGGTATCTGCCCTGAACAGCAGCATAGAATAGACATCCTCAGAGCCTGGTGGTGGGAGCTGATGACTCTGCTGGGACTGGTAAATGATGAAGTTAATGGAATTGTGAGGACTAGGTGGAGATGGGGAGATAGTGTTGCCATCCAGTTAAGTTAATTTCCTTCACATCAACTGATCATCAAGCCATCAAAAAGCCAGCCGCTGAGTCTCAAATTCTTGTCCAAGAAGCAACGATGAACCCTTAGGGGACAACCCCATCCGGAAACATGTTCTAGAATGCAGGCGCAAACTCATGGTTCTGATCAGGAGAACTCCTCTCTATCAGACCTCAACACAGTAGGCATCATCTCACATATAAATATGAAAAGCTGGTCCACGTGTTTGTCTCCTCCAGATCGATTACTGTAACACACTTCTCATTGGGACCCTGATAAAATTCTTCAAAAACTACAGTATGTTCAAAACAGTGCTGCAACGATCCTGATGAGAGTTTGTAAACAAGAACACATCACCCCCGTTCTTCATTCCCTTCATTGGCTTCCCTAATCCTCCAGGATTGATTATAAGATCTCTCTCCTCACTCACCAGTGCATCCATGGCAACGCACCCCCCTACCTAAAAGAACTACTCACCCCACTGACCTCAACACGATCCCTCCGTTCTACCCACTCATACCGCCTCCTCCTTCCCCGGACTAAGCTCAGCACCATGAGTGATCGATCCTTCTGTTCTGCTGCCCCTCGTCTGTGAAATGCCCTCTATGACCATCTGAGGGCTCCACAGACGACTGACACATTTAAAAAAGGACTTAAAACTTTCCTTTTTAGCAGAACCTATAACTTTAATTAACATTGCTGCTTTTTGGTCATGTTTTTATATAGTTATTATTATATTTTTTATTGATGCTTTTATCTGCTTTTACTTTGTAGCACTTTGAGATTTGATCCAAATGTAAAGTGCGTTATAAATTAAATGTATTATTATTATTATTATTATATATCACATTTAAACCCATGCAGTTGTTCTGTCCATTTCTTGTTTGAAGAGAGGATGGGGGTCAATGTGAATGAGAATTATTTATCCATACATTTTCTTCCT
>VRLP01005918.1:0-32581 GCA_009660295.1 Lophius piscatorius | reverse complement strand
GATTTGACCCTCAACTCACTTTTGAATCCCACATCAAACACATCTGCAAGATCTCCTTTCACCATCTCAGAAATATTTCCAAACTCCGTTCTTCACTCACCTTAAGTGATGCTGAAAAGCTGGTCCACGCGTTTGTCTCCTCCCGACTGGATTACTGTAACGCACTTCTCACCGGGATCCCTGATAAAAGTCTTCAAAGACTTCAGTAAATTAAAAACAGTGCTGCAGGGATCCTGATGAGAGTTCGTAAACACGAACACATCACCCCCGTTCTTCATTCACTTCACTGTCTTCCCATCTCCACCAGGATTGATTATAAGATCTCCCTCCTCACTCACCAGTGCATCCATGGCAACGCAACCCCCTACCTGAAAGAACTACTCACCCCACTGACCTCAACACGATCCCTCCGTTCTACCCACTCATACCGCCTCTTCCTTCACCAGACTAAGCTCAGCACCATGGGTGATCGGGCCTTCTGTCCTGCTGGCCCTCGTCTGTGGAATGCCTTCCCTGACCATCTGAGGGCTCCACAGACGACTGAGACTTTTTAAAAAGGACTTAAAACTTTCCTTTTTTAGCAGAACCTATAACTTTTAATTAACATTGCTTCTTTTTGGTCATATTTTTTAAAATTATTATTATATTTTTTATTGATGCTTTTATCTGCTTTTACCTTGTAGCACTTTGAGATCTGATCCAAATGTAAAGTGTGTTATAAATTAAATGTATTATTATTATTAAGATTCTTAGCCCAACTCTAGACACAGAGCCCCATGATTTTATTTTGATAGGTCTGAGCGGATATGCTTGTTACCAGTTGTTGCTAACTTTACAGTGGAAGTGGAAGAGCTTTACAGGCTGAACTCAACAACAAGCCCATCTCAGCCAGTTGTTCTCCACTCTCCCCTCTCCCTGGTTTTTAGGAACCCTCCTGCTCTCCCCCTCTGCCTCGCTCCGTGGGAGTGGGTGTGTCGGTGCGGGAGTCGCGTCTCTGCCTGAACTCTCTCAGAAAAAGAGGAAAAAGTTGATGATGAGTTCAGTGTGAGCGCAGCCCGCCTCTGCAGGCGATCAGTCCCGGAATGGCAGTTTGGACCAGAGCGGACAAAAACGGTCAGCTGGACCTTTTGCTCCGAGACCGCTGGATCAGGGTGTCCGCCGAACTCACCCGAGAAACTTTGACTTTGACGGCCGAGGCGGAGGGAACCGGACAGGGGGGCAGCCACTGGGACTATAACAACTCTCCACCGGGCCTGAGAAATGGCATGTCGAACGGAAACGACCTGGGGGCGACTGTGGGAAATCCCGGCCGCGGACAAGACCAACTTCAGAACCAGAACCACGGGGGTCGGGGGCGCAGCTCCAGCCCGGGGCGCGCGGGCGCTAGTCGGGGTCAATACGACGGAAACTACGGTTTAAACAGCCCCGGAAAGTATCCGAATAACGGCACAAACTCTGACTTCGGAAGCCCTGGCTCCAGCTACGGCAGCCCCGGGTCCAGCTTCGGGTCGAGACAGGGCGACTACCCCGTCAGTCTGGATGGCTCCTCGGAGGCGGTGCGCAAAGTCCGGGTTGTCAAACAGGAGTCCGGCGGGCTTGGGATCAGTATCAAGGGGGGGCGCGAGAACCGGATGCCCATCCTCATCTCCAAGATCTTCCCGGGGCTCGCCGCCGATCAGAGCCGGGCTCTCCGGGTTGGAGATGCGATCCTGTCGGTGAACGGGAACGACCTCCGGGAGGCAACGCACGACCTAGCGGTCCAGGCGCTGAAGAAGGCGGGGAAAGAGGTGACGCTGGAGGGTAAGTCGTCCTAGGCGAGAGCGGGGACACGCAAAGGCCGAGATTAGTATCCTGTGGCTACACAACTCACTCCTGCTCCTTATGTACAAGTTTCTGCTCCTTATGTACAAGTTTCTGCTCCTTATGTACAAGTTTCTGCTCCTCACGTACAAGTTTCTGCTCCTTATGTACAGGTTTCTGCTCCTTATGTACAAGTTTCTGCTCCTCACGTACAAGTTTCTGCTCCTTATGTACAAGTTTCTGCTCCTTATGTACAAGTTTCTGCTCCTCACGTACAAGTTTCTGCTCCTTATGTACAAGTTTCTGCTCCTCACGTACAAGTTTCTGCTCCTCACGCACAAGTTTCTGCTCCTCATGTACAAGTTTCTGCTCCATATGTACACGTTTCTGCTCCTCATGTACAAGTTTCTGCTCCTTATGTACAAGTTTCTGCTCCTCATGTACAAGTTTCTGCTCCTCATGTACAGGTTTCTGCTCCTCATGTACAGGTTTCTGCTCCTCATGTACAGGTTTCTGCTCCTCATGTACAAGTTTCTGCTCCTCATGTACAGGTTTCTGCTCCTCATGTACAGGTTTCTGCTCCTCATGTACAGGTTTCTGCTCCTCACATACAGGTTTCTGCTGCTCAATTACAGGTTTTTACACTTCAACAAATAAAGTCTCTAAATTGAACTTGGAGAACTTTAACCCATAAGTACCCATTGTGACACAAGAGTCAAAAACCTTCCAAATGCTATAAAACGTTTATTAGACAGCTTTATACTCAATTATAAGCTCCCAAAATGCTAATTTTCAGCTTGTTTTTTGTTACTAAATGCAAGTTTAAATCCACTGTGGACATGGCAAGGCAGGCTTATTTGTATAGCACATTTCAACAAGGCAGTTCAAAGTGCTTTTCTAAAATTAAGCTTGTATATCATGGAAAGCATTAAACATGAAATAATAAAACAACATAAAAAAGCATGAAGAGATAATAATGATTTAAATTCAAATTAAAACATATAAGAAAATTACTACAAAAGCGTGCAAACCTTCCCCAAGGCACTGGTTATGAAAACGTTATCATGATGTCATGACATAACGTCACCAAAATGTAATCATCTCTAGGATAAACCAAAACCTACCCCCGCGTAAAATTTCATGAGAATTCATCCATTAGTTTTTCCATAATCTTGTTAACAAACAAACATGAGGAAAACTTGACCCCCTTGGCAGAGTTAAGGAGCACAAACGTTTAAAGGCACCAGACGCAAACAGAAAAATCCTAAAGCTTGATTTAAAAGAAGTGTGAATTGGAGCAGGCCTGCAATTCTCTTGGAGTGTGTTCCAGTTATTTGGGGCATAAAAATTTTACTCTGCCTCCCCATGTTTACTTTTGACCCTGAGGACAATCCTAATAGTCCTTTATTACATTAAACCGATTCTGATAACATGTTTTGAACATTTTTAGTTTTTCTTGATGTTGTTGTATTTCTGTCTCGTATAACCTATTCAGCAAAGTTATAGTTCATAGGGAAATTTGTTTGCCTAAATGAAGAAAAAAAGACTGCCAAAGCTGATATGTTTTGAATTGAGGAAAAAAAATGACCATAAAAGCCTCGTGTAACATTACAGACCTCTGACCATGGGCTGCATTCAAAAATAATTTCAGGAATGTGTTCTACGTGATCCATTTGGTCTAGTCCCAATTTACTTTGTGTATAAAGAGAAGTATATTAGATCCAAGATGAGAACTGGTCCTCCTCTTATACCAACAATCAGTCACAAAGACCACATCGTGGGTCAGTTTCAGATAAGAGCAGATACACACTCACCACTCAAGCAAGGTGAATGAGCTAGACTCCCCACATGTGCTCAGAGGGTTTAAACTTTAACCAAATAATCATTTCTATGACATTTTGAATCAGATACGGTGACTATATACAGAGGGTCACTGTCACAGTCGCCCTATGACCAGAGGGAGGATGTTTTAAATTATATCAACAGAACAGTAATCCTTTGATTAGTGTTAACAGGAGAGTAACCACAGTCGCGGTCTCAGTCTGGCTTAGATACAATTTTTTGTATTGTGGTTTGCCAAAGATGAAGAGTTAATCTAAACAGAAGCTGATTAGAATTGACTCTGTGTGTCCAGGAGGGAGGCAGAGAGGAAAGAGGAGACTATGTTAATGATATGTGCAGTAATCCCCCCCCCCATGTTGTAGCTAAAGAAAATATAATCAGAACATTTATAGCTCATGAAAAAAAAGTATTACCAAGAAAGGTACAACTGTATAAATATGCCACAATCAACAGCAGTGGAACATATACCAATTATGGCAACGTAGAAACACTGTATTATCCAGGCAATATGTAATTTCTGTATGTGAAAAGCTAAACGTTGGATCTGTATGACATAAAATTTAAATTCAATGTATTTCAAAGATGGAATGTACAGTTTAGATGGAGGTCGCTGCTGTTTACTTACTGTCAAACGTGTCATTCTTTTTAATTTTTAAAAAGTTCAGCATTCATAAAACAGCGCGGTGAAAACAACCCTTTTGCACATGGATCCACAAAATTATTAAGAATGCTGTAGAATGCAAGTCAGACCGAAAGTTTCCAATTGAACACCACAGAGTAAGAGCAGATGCCTGTGTGGAAATGAGATAGTCCACCATCGCTCAGGTTGTTGTTCTGTCCGTGCATAGCTAGCAGGCTGAAAACACGGCAGCCATGCAGGAAATGTGGCTGTACTGTCACGGTTATCACTGCAATTTTGTTTGGTCACTTTGAACGGGAATGGCAACAGTGGCGTTTACAAAAGATTATGCTTTCATTTTTAGGCCCCAAAAAAGCTGCTGGCATGTGAATGAAAGCAACCAAACCACAGCAAGCTTAATGCTCTATGCTAAAAAAACTTTCATCATCTCCAACGAAGTCAAGAGGGTGAAATCCATCCATTATTTATCTCATAAATCTTTGAAAATTTTAACTTTTATCAGATGTGCAATTAAGAATTGCAGTTAACAGCCACAACTTAAACAACTTCCTTTTGCCTTTCCACTGTAAACTTCACCCGTGGCGAGCCACCGTGATTAACTCATGCTTGTTCATTTGGCCCTATATCAGAATAAAGAAGTAATACATCTAAGTACGTTTTTCATAGTGTAAGCTAGCCAGGGCTAATTGAAAAAGTTCAATTCAAATGCTGGTTGTGACCACACTGATGTTCATTTCAAAGTGTATCCTGTATCAAAAGTCCCATGACTTTTCAATCATATGTGTTCAACATTAGCCTGTTTGTGGTCAACTTTCAGTCGACTAAGTCGATTTTCTCAGAGCTTTATGATCGCAAATACCAGTTTTTTCAGATCAGTTTAATGTGGTCCTAGATCAGATTTGTGTTTTATTTGTGGCCATGGGAAATGAATATCAGATTGGAATTGGTTTGGCTTTTTGCAGGCTTGCATGCTGTCTTCATCAGGCATTTCTGGTAGCGAGAAAAAAATGAAACGACCAGATAAGAGAGATGACGCCAACAGCGGAGATCATCAGCTATTCCCAATCTAATCATGAACAGCGGATGACGTTTTCATTCTCCTCCATCGCTAAAGCCTTACATTCATTCACTATGAGCGCATACATTTTAGTTTGAATTCCATGAATTGTCTGGCAAACACGACTCTTCTTGTTGTTGGTTGCAGGATGAATCGTGCAAAAATGAGCCAGTATACGCACGCATGCTGTTTTTGAGGACGCCATTTTTGATGGCGTCACAGGTCATTTTAATAAGGAATGTCAGCTATAAAAAAATCAGACACCAAACAAAACATCAGACTTGTACAATGAAGCTTGTAATGTGAACGTAGCCTAACAGGCGAGGAAAGTCAAACATCTAGCAGCAAAGAGATTTCATGTCAAAATGTGCTGCAGCATTTGAGATGAAGCACTTATTACCTTAACTTGTTTCTTTTTTCCCCCTAATCTGACCATGGCGACCCCATGACCCACCCTATTTTGCCTCAGATTGGTATGGCATTGGGTGGAAGTTCTTTCAATAAGTGGCTACATGAGAAATGTCACCGTCATGCCAAGTTAATCAGGCTGAGAAAAGCAGTTTAGGACATTGCCATTGTAAGATTTTGCTCTCAGAGTTTGTTCTCTGCAAAACATAGTTAGGCTGGTAATGTTATGGTGGCTGAGTGTGGCCACAAATCTATTAATGCTGTTCAATAAATCTGATGTAGATAGATAAATGGAGACTTTATTAATCCCCAAAAGGGGAAATTCCGTTGAGTAAAGTTTTATTACCGATAATGTTAATCAATAAATAAATAACACATGCAACGTTTTCACATTAGCAGCTCCGCCATATAGAGAAATGTGTTGTGATATGTTGCATCTGCATGAAAGGAACCAAAGCTCCATGGAGATGGGTTCAGATCCCAAATTGCGCTGACGTAGAACTGTTCAATCCTTAGAAAAGTGGAAAAAGAGTTAAGTGGAGGGAGAGAGGCTGCAGAGCCTCTGGGGTTTGGAAAATTCCGGCCGAGAGCTGCTAAATGCAGTGTTTAATGGTTTGGAATGAATGCTGGACGAATCCTGATGAGCCGGAATTGTAGGAAGTAATCAATGTGTGACACATTTGAAGTCAAGTCATAAAGAGGCCTGTTTTGTAAGCAGAGGAAACCCGGGTAAAATATCTTACACACTTTAAATGCAGCACGGTAGAAGTGCTGTCGTCAAGCATTTCAAAACAGCTGGTGGAATTTGGCGTGCCGCAACTGACATCACATCCCGCATGCAGCAACCCTCAGGCGCAGACAGGCAGATGTGCTGCCTCCTGCCACAGCCTCAGTTCAGACATGGGCCTCTGTTTGGAAGAATGTGACGGCTGGCTGTCATTGTTTGACATCCGCACGAATGGGGATTGACTCTTCCTCATATCGCCCCCCCTCCATCCCATGTGTCTTTCCCACTGCTCTGAGAAAGAGACGGCAGACAGATCCAGCTTTCCAGACCACTGTGTCATGCAAACAATACACAAACCCCCAGATATTCTCACAATTAGCTTAGGTGGCCCACATTCCTCATCTCCGCCTGCATGTGTGTATGTAGGGCAAAGGTCAGAACTTGGGGCTCCAGCTTGGATAATTCCCGCCGCTCGCAACGCACTGTGCCTGACTACTATTTTTGGTGCCGCAGAGGGAGGAGAGAGTAGATAGAAAGGTGTGTCCCGTCGTCACCAAACTATGTAATTATCCTGAGCATGATCCCTGGATCCATTGTCAGTTTCGTTTTGACCTAAATATTCTAACCACAGCTATAAATACTCACAGTCAGCACTACCTGTGACACTGCAAATGATGATGCAATTGTTACTACTGAGCTGGATAATATATATATTTTATCAGATCAATCATTAGACTTGTTTCATTCCATACTAAAAAGTGCAAAGTAAGTGGCTCAATGTTCATCACAAGCATTTGTAAAGAGGAAACTGAGTGTTTTACCTGTGTGATATTATCACTTATCACTTTATGATTTATTATCTTATTCGGCCATGGTTTTATTCATCTCTATTTTAGTCATTCATTTATTCAAATACCAAGTTGAAAAAATGCTTATCAATATGAACTTTACCGCAGAAATCTTTCAATAATCGATCTTCATTTTCATGATTCACACGTAATCGTCTGATTGTGTTACATCTGCTGAGGTTAACATTTTTCTTGGGTTGATTAGACCCCATCAAATTTTGGCGTGGATCCAGATAAAGGGGCAGATCCCGGATTCCTTTATTTCTCATGTTCTTTAATATTGCTGGATAGCATAAAAAATAGACAGATTTTGATTAGAAAATATATATATATCAGGTATAGTTATGGGGGTTGGTATTATGAGCTTGTGGTAAAAGACAGATTTAAATGTTTGGTGGTTACATGTTGAGTAACATTAAAGTATAATGACCATAATAATTAAAATTACAAAAGCGTTGATTTAACCTAAATGACATTGACATTTTGTGTGATGGTTCATTAAAAATGATGCACCCCCCCAAAAAAATCATCAGGTGACTGAGAATTGTGGCCTTTCACCCACAAAATGGGAGAAAGCCTAGGACTGTCCGGAGCAGAAGAGTATTAAGTTCGACTAACGACACAAAGCTGATAAAGACGCGACTTGAAAATAAGATACGGACTGTCAAATAGTTGATCAAGCCAGAATACAAGGAGAAACAACGATTTACAATTCAGGTAGCTTCAGAATGCTCCATTTTCACCACAGGTTTTGAAACGCTCCATCCTATGTCCTTGTACTAAAAACTTCTAAAGAGTTCCGGGGCTATATTTTTGATTTTGAATAAAGCTTGATTGAAAATAAAGGGACTGTTGGGCCTTGTTGGAGGAATTCTTTCGAGGGAGTGACCTTCTAGGTCTGTTTTTAGGGCTTGTGGATCCTTTCTGTCGGCTGTTTCTTGATGCCCCATGTCGGAGTTTGGGTTGTAGTGAATGAATGAGTTCGTCTTGCCCTGTGACATACATATTCCAGACATGACACACTGCTGGTTAATCCCTTTTCCTTTGCCAGCTGACTGGTAATATCCCATATGTCCAGATGATTGGTTAAAGCTTGTGGCAGCAGCCGCTCGTGTCTCATTGGGTGAGCCTGCCGGTCGGTGGAAGGAGACGCAGGATGAGCTCTTTGTGTGAGTAATTAGAGGGATAAAAGCAGCACCTAACAGACACAGAGGCTATTGATGGAATGAGAACAGCCATGGCGAGGCGTTCTTTTGTTTTGGGGCCAGAACAAACCAACCGTCCAATCACGGTGTCATATTCTGTTCTCACAGCCTGAAATACACCAATTTGGAAGTTTTGGCAGTGGAGTATATTCACAGCCAGAGCCTCCAAGCTCCCATTCATTTGAGTGATCAAGTTGTTTTTTGTGTCCACTTCAGGTCAGCTCATGTCATTGTAATTCTGACAGGAGAATTAGAAACCCAATGTTTGTTTTGTCAAAGGCATTGCAATTGTGCACATCTCAGTTAAAGGGTCACTTCCCCTAATATGCATAAATACATTTAGTATTTTTGTTCCAAGCCTTATTTGATCCTACCACCTTGATACATGATCAACCCTAAAATCTTGTTACAATGGCACCTGTCAGTAGGATATGTCAGGCATCAAGTACATACTTTGTTGTCATTGATGATGCATTGGAAGTATGAAAACTGGCAATCACAAGGATCTGAGCATTTTTCCAAGGGCCAGATTGTGATGGGTAGACAACTGGGTCAGAGAACCTCCGAAACTTCAGGTCTCATTCAGTGTCCCCAAAAAAGTAGAAATAGAAAGATGACAGAGTGATTGGTATTTAAGGTTCATTGATGCGTGGGGGAAGCGAAGGCCAGCTTGTGTTGTCTGTGTCCCACAGAAAAGCTTCTGTATCACATATTGCTGAAAATGTTCATGCTTATTCTGATACACAGGGGTCAGAGCACTAACTGCATCATATTTTTCTGCAAAGCTGCAGACCGGTCCGAGTGACCAAGCTGACCGCAGGACAATCAAGGCCAATCCATGGAGGACCCACCTCGTACCTCACAGGACGTAAAGGATCCCTGGCTAACATATTGGTGCTAGATGAAGGGGGGGGGGCTACACAATATTAGGCAGGTGGTTATAATGTTATGACTGATCTATGTATGTTTTATTTTAAAATGTAAAACTGTGAGCTTTCACAGAGATTTCACATGTTCCTAAAACAGTGAGGTCAGAGAATTATCCCGAGAAAAGCAGATCATTATTTCGATGGGGAAAATATTCTCTTCGCGACTTCAGATGGCATTTTCCTCGCCTTTGGGGGCCGCCGAACATTAAAGTATTGGTTCTCTTTGGAGAAACAGATATTTAAAGAGTAATTATCTGCATTACTTAATATTGCTTTTTGTAACGCATTCATTTTATTTTCGATTCTTCGGTGCTGAACCAATCCTATTTTTACATACGCAGCGGCTCATGTGGCCATGCAGCAGGAAGCGGTTTTAATGAGAAACCTCTGATGGACACACTTTTTTCTTGTCTGTGCTTAGCTGACAGTTCTAGTGTGCAAAAAGCTCGACATACAGCACAGCAAAAGAGAAAAAAAAATTCCTCTGGTGGAGACTAAACCAGAGCTAAAAGGAGAGTTACGGTTTATTTAAGTTTCTCCAGAAGCACAACTGCAAATGAATTCTATTATTGCTTTGTGTGTGTCGTTTGAACTTTTATCCCAAAGACATACCATTAACAAGAAATAATAAAAACCCCAAACAAACATTCATAACACACCAAAAACTGCAACACTATGGACTTGTAAACAAAACAAGGTCTGAATACTCTTCCTTCAGAATACGAGCCTTGATGACGCACAAACTTTCCTTTGCTTTTGGTAACGAAGGTTAATAATAAGCCTCTCCTTTGGTTTATGTTAGGTCAAAAGGATTTCAGATCCAGACCTCTTGAAGTCTGAATTCTGACCATGGACCACCAGTTGGTGACCTTGGTTGGTGTAGATGAAGTATCAAACCACTCAATAAACAAGACGGGAAACTTTATCCGCAACATGCGAAACTAAGTACGTAGGAAATGTTCATGAGTCCAATGGCTTATAGTGACTGCCCCAACCTCTGTAATGCATCAGTTAACTTTATTTTTAATAATATGATTTAACAAACATATTTGATCTGCCTATTTTCATTAATTTATCAAAATAGGCAGAGGAATCATCAATAAAAATAGCCTTGTTGCAGCTTTGGTTTAGCACATCCAGATTTTCCTCTCAGCTGGGACCTACTGTTGAAAAACCAGCATCCGTTTGTGTCGTTGCTGCCAATGCCATGGGTCAGACATTTGTAATCTTCAACAGTTTACTACAGTAGAGACCGATGAATGTGATTATTCTGGTCCATAATCTGCTTTATCCTTTGTAGGAAGTTGGCACACATATTCCAACACACTTTCAGGCGGGGCATTGGATACGCCGACCTTTAGAAATCTGCCTTATGTAATTTCATAAATGTTTCATTGTTGTGGTGCAGATAAAGGCACTCATTTTTTTACACATCAAAAAGGATGATTCTCCAGCGGATTATTTTTCTCTAATTCAGGTCAATGATGAAGAGAGGAGGGCAGGTGACTCCTTGTCTTGTTATAGTGTGTGTGTGTGTGTGTGTGTGTGTGTGTGTGTGTGTGTGTGTGTGTGTATATGAGTGCCTGTGTGCAACAGTGTGGTTGTGTGTGTTTGCAACAATGTGTGTGTGTGGCTAAGGGTGTGTGTGTCTGTGTTTGACAGTGTGTGCGTGATGCTGTGTGTGTGTCTGTGTGTCTGGGTAACACTGTATGTGTGTGTGTGTGTGTGTGTCTGTATGTGGTAGCATGCACCTAAGTATTTAAAATCCCTTTGTTATTTATTTCATAAAATAATCACCAGATTGGTTATATCTAGTCAGAAACAGGCCTACTCTCCAAAAATAAATCATTGAATTTAATTAATCCAGATATGGGAACAATTTCCACCAAATATAATTTGACTAGAAAAAAACCTCAAAGAGAGCCTACCACCTATTCTCCTCGTGTTCAGCACGTTGGTTAATTCTTTGCTGTTCACTCCTAGACTTTGAGCTATTCATTATCTTAAACACACATTGTTGCATCATTTCCTGTTCCATCCAGTATAAAACACATAATCATATTATAAACTCACTGTCATTTTTCTAAACAGGTTCCCACATTCCTCAATAAGAAATAGTGACTCAAAATTTGCGCAGACAAATGTCGAGAAGGACATTAAAGGGATAAGTAGATGTACTTACAGGTAGTTACTATCCACAACTACTCACAACACTGTGCCTTAAGCCCCATTTCCATGACAACGGTTAAAAACAGAGAGGTTCTTCCTTTGTGTTTTAAACTTAGACTGATCTGCAAACACGACTTATAAACACCGCAGTAGGTTGTGTCTCTGCATGTTAAAGAGTTTTGCCAGTTTACATGGCAACTGTGATGTTTTCAAAAGATCTCACTTTGGAACCTATATTTAGGCCCCCTAATAGCTAATGTCGAACCGCAACAAAAAGTGACAGATTTAGGCCAAAGCCATTTACTATCAGCAACTCAATGGAAAATAATCTCATGTTAACATTGGAGTAGGTTTGAATTTTTGTCAGTATGGTTACACTGATGTGAAACACATGAAAGTGTTTGTTTTTATTGAACTTCTCCAAATCAAATATCTGCTTTATTCGTCTAAATGTATGTTACAGTAGGTGGGTTTACATGGGACACTTTTCTCCTGTCCGAATTAAACCTTTCCGAATTTCAATATCGGTCGACTGTGTACATGACTCGTGATCTTTTCCGACCCGGTGTTTACATGCATCAACTCACCTAATCGGAAACAGCTTTCTGACATGCGCAGACGATCCTTGCTCCAGTTCCAGGTGCTGATAATGCTACCTTGAGCTGGGTGCCAACCGCTAACAAGCGCCCAAAAGAAGCATACGACAAAGAGGCCATGCGCGGAAGTGACTTTTGGTCCATCTAAACGTCCAACTATGTTAAACTCTTTCCAAATTGCGATGAGTAAATGACTACGATGTAGACTAGTACTGTTTTCAAGTCGGCATATTTAAAATGCGTCGCTGTGCATGGGCAGATACAACTCAAACAGAGAGCTTTATGAAACTGCGTTTACATGCAGCGACTGGCTATCGGAAAGGATTTCCCGAAAAGACCCAGACTACCTCCTTAAAAGAGGAATGAAATCTCGTTCAGAAAGGGCCTTTTTTTTCGGAAAGGGGTGTTTGAATGACGCTAATGCTTTGCAGTTAGCCTTAGTGCGCCAACTGGAGCAGAGAAAATTATACTTTCATCATAATCAGTCTTATGTAATACCCATCATAACTACGCAGAGGTCTAATATGCCAAAATAATTGAAAACATCTGTGGGTAATTGCAGGGCCTTTAGGAATGTTTATATTCCCTAAACTGAGGTAGTAAAATAGTGTTGTTGTGGTATCAGCATTCATAACGGATCCGTCTGTTTCTCTGGCGTGTCAGAGTAGGAGAATCTCGGGTGTAAAGAATAAAAGAATGGAGGCTGAATTCTTCTGAGCTGCTTCAGTTTCAAGAGAAGGTTTTCATTAATCAGAATCAGATCTTACAACAGTCAAAGTGAAGGTTGAGTGAAAAGGGTTTGGAGTATAACTATCTTGAAATACCGGGATTATGGCTAATTTTCAGACAGTCTCTCCTGGAAGACATTCATTCTGAATGGGTGGGTCTGTGGGCCCCCAGCCCACAATATGATGTCAGAAATGTGTTTGGGGAACGGCGTTCCAAAGCAATTTGACCATCTGGAAAGCCCTTTTGAAGGAGTCAGGCCCCTTCTGGGCCCTGGTATTGTTTGTACTGGCTCTGTCATATACATCTCCTGTCCTTCAAACCAAACACACACGGACTTCAACCAAGCAAACAAGCCAAAAAAAAAATGTACGAGTAGTTTTAGACTCTAAGCTCAAGCTCACGCCTGCAGCGTCACAAAAACAGCTTTTTATCACTTGAGGAATATCTCCAAATGCCAAAGAGTCCACCGCCCTCCCTGAGCAACACCTGTAGGTTAGACCACTGTATGCCTCCTTCCTGCTCTACAAATCAGATCTATAAATCAGATCCAGCATTTTTTTTGTCCAGTGATTTTATAATGATTTTTAAATGATTTCATTAGTTCATATATAGTAATAAAGTGCAGGAAATATAAAGTTCGATCTCCAAAGACATGTAGAACTATTAGTTAAATATAAATTAAAGCAGTCTAGGTGCAGATGAGCAGTTATATGACTACCTTCATTAAAAAATGTCACCATGAAAGCACATACTCTGCACATGTATCCTATGAGGATACTCCCTCTCTCGCTCTCTCGCCCTCTCTCTCTCTCACCCTCACTCTGTTGGGGATGTTGCATTCTTACACATTGTTCTCATTATGTTCTGGCCTTTTAAGGAAGGGGGCAGGAAGAACGAGAGCAGGAAAGATGAAGAAAAAACAGAGAGGTAGAGAGTTAGGTCTCTTTAGACTGCAAAAGAGAGAGGTGGGGACTCAATGGAGAGAAGAGTGGGATGAAAGATAAGAATAAGAAGGAGGATAGAAAGAGGGGAAAGGAGGGAGGAGAGAAAGAATGTCGAGTGAGGAGAGAGTAGTAGGCCAAACCACAGCAGAATTTCTGGGCAGTTTGGGGGGAAAGTACAGAGGCTGGGGTCTGACTGCCTGACTTGCTGCTCTGTAAGCTATTATTTCATCATTTTGGCCATTCCAGATTATGATTACTTGTTCTAGTGTGTATGTGGTGGGAAATAGGAGAGGCAGGCGGATACTTTAATGGGCAGCTCTGCACCACAACAAGCACCACAATCAAATATGTGTCGAGTCAGACGCTTGTGCATTTTGCGCTCCTAGCATTTTTTTCACTCCGCTCAGTGATGAACAAAGCGAGGCAGATGAGCTGCCCTCATGGGATGTTGATTGGCATTCCCGGGGGAATTTTCCTTTCACACGTTAGTGCAGATTCAAACGGAGACGCTAATAATGGCGAGCAGACGCACACAATGAGGCGGGAGTCCTCTGTGTGCAGACCTCATTAGCAAAAGTGGAACTGAGTGACGCCCCGACAGAACTCATGAGTTCATTCATCAGCACCAAAGGCAAACAAGAAAGAAAGCAGTAAATCTGTCTTTAATGACGGGGGAAAACGTTTTATCTGAAAGATATAATGGGTGGGTGGGTGGGGGGGGGGGATTTATCACTCTTGTTGGTTACATGGAAAATCTTTAACAATCAAGGGAGAGAAATGTCACATTCAGGATCTGCTGGCCTTCATCATCTTCCTACTAGTTTTAGCAACAGTCTGAAAATAAAACCTGTGTTATGGGTACAATTTACCGATCAGCCATAACATTAAAACCATCTGACTGATATTGGGTAGCCACCTTTTTGCTGCCCAAACACCCTTACGACGAGATGAAGGTCCGTGCTTCACTGCGAGTGCAAGCATTGGAGGGATCTGGCATGTGCTTTTGTTCTCCACAAAGGAGGCTATGTTTTTCACTTCTTTGTTTGTTTGTTTTTTCTTTCATACCAGTATTTTTACGAGATAAAGATGAATTTCAAGTATAATCCAAAGATAATTTGAATTTTTTACATACTTGTCAATATAAGCCGAGTATACTCAAGTACAGTACTTTTAGTACTTAAGTACAATTGTGTTAATTATATCCCTTGTAAGTACATAAAATGTATGGGTTAGGGTTAGGGTTACTGCGAGTATACTCTCTTATTTTCCAGTTTAAAAGAAGTATACTAACACTTGAGCACACTTTAATAAACTAATTTTTTTTAAGGGTAGGACACAGAATGATTCTTTAGTCACCGTACTGCAGTTAAAAGTAACAACAAGGAAGCAGTTCATCTGGTAGAACAAGCCCAAAGGATGAATCTGTTCTTCTGTTGCTTGTTTAAAGGCTGCATCCCATGATGATGGACGTGATTTATTTAGCTACATCAAAGACTACAACTGCTCCCACCCCTTTCAATCAGACCAAATAAAAAAGAAAGGAAATCAATTGAAGCCGAGGCACAGGGGCCAACAAATTATAGATCAGAGCATTCAAACATTCCACTGCAACTGATCTGTTATGAGGTATACGAAACAACCTAATTATACACCAAACAAAATCAATTATAATGACAGAAATTGACACGATCTGTCACATTGAACACATTTTTGGATTCTGCGCCACAAGTTGACTGTTTGCCTTCTTCACTCACAGAATACAGAACATCTACTCCTCAGATCTTTAACTATCTCAGCTCATCTTTTCAGTGTAGGTTAAGGTTACTAAAATTGTCCAACAGCTCTTAATAGTATCTAAATTACAAAATCTGTTACTTGCTTTTTTAAAATTCATTTTTATTTGTCTTCAGTTTACATTTCTATTCAGGTTATGATCTCTCCACATCATCAAAAAGAGTTTTTTCTAGGTTCTGGGGCGTCTTTCTTCTTGACCACAAATGTTCTTGTCTTCTAGTGGAAAATTAAACATTCTGGCGCGAACAAAACCTTAATCTTATTATATTTATTTTTTTATAATCTCTCACTCATACTCCTTTCCTAGTCCCATCAAATTGTTAATCGTCCAAGGAAAATTAATTTCTTCATGCTTAGCAATAGTTGATAATTTAGGAGCATCATCAGCTACAGGCCGTTGGTAGCTAACAACAGAACCATCAAAGAAGATAAAAAGTAGCATTCCGAAAATCTTATCATGAATTACTCAGAATGATATTATCCTTCCTGTGCCTGCCATCCTCTTAATATTTATTAATTAATATCTTAATATATTTTCATATATATTTCCCTCTTAGGCAGGGAAATATATATGAGAATTGTTCCCATGTCTTAATAATAATATCTTACATTTATACAGCACCATTCAAGAGATCAAAGGATGCTTTACATAGTTGGGCACAAACGAAAAATAATATATATATTCTTCTCCCATTGATTTCAGTACATTTACAAGGGTTTTGGGGGCCTGAAAATGCAAACTGTTGAAAACAAGTTCCAGAAAATAACACCCCTGTTACCGTCTCCATGTAAACGGCCTAAACGCATTAACCCTAATCCTATTCCTGTGAAAACTGACAACACGACTTCACTTTGAGCGAGCTTATTACATTTTCAGCCTCATGGACAATTACAGACAGAACGACAATAAAAATGGAGGACCATCTCATTTATATACCGGCACCTTTTCTTTTGATATGGTGTTGATTTTGAAAAAGTTCTTTTGCTAAATACTAGTCCGGAATGCATACTAGTGTAGTTTCCATTACTTCTTCAAACGCTGTGCAACACAATAGTGTGCACAATGTTGTCGAATAAGCACCGATGTTTTCGGAAAACAAAATTAAAACTTTAACCATATTTACCAAACAGTTATAACCGAAGCCTGAAAGAAAATGATATATTATCTGGTACTATGTGTTAATGTGCACGACATTGTGTTCCTCATCGTTACGTCTTTCAGCTTACTTTTAAAGTGTTCTACATTAATATGTAAAGCCATAATCCAACATTTGATTTATAGTACTAACACACATATTTATAAATATAAGGGAATGTGGAGTGTTAGCTTCATCAGGGCTCCACTCTGGGTCCTTTATGTTTTCTCCATGCACTTAATCAATTATAGAACATCTTTTTTTCCCCAGCTAAATCAATGACACTGAACACAACTTTCTTTCTCAGCTATTCCGCTCAGGTCCAGGCATGTCTTAGTAACATACTGATATTTCTCTAGGACTTGTGCCCACTATGTTAAACACAACCAAAGTCAGGCTTTGTATCCCTGGAGCATTTTTCTCTCTAATAGTTAATACCAAAAAGACCACAGTACTAAAAGATCCACAGTGTAGTGAAACTCACTGAGGTTTTCATCTAGTTTTCTAGAATGTATAAACATGAACAACCACGGACAGCCTTCGGTCTGCAGATGGAAAATATCGCAGCTGACGATCTCTGCACCGCATCTGATTATTAGACTGAAAGTCGGGCCTCGCAAAGGGAGTCATCCTCATCCATATGATGCTCAGACATAAACATGGGCATTCAGGAATGCTCTCACACTCACTCACTTACTCTAAACCACTTACGTTTGCAGAAATGATCCCAAACCTTGTTGATATGGGTGGTGTGGTTAGGAGGGTCGGTAAAATGAGGCTCCCTTTCTTGGCTTGTTGCCTCAGCATTACTACCAACCCGGCCCTACACGCTGAGTCACACTAAACATAGCATAATGTCCACACAAGCATGCAGGAACGCAGCTCCCTCTGCATCTACCGGTGGAAGCAAACTTCTTCAACCTCCATTGTGTGTTAGTTTTTTGGGTGAAACGCAGGTTTTAAAAGCGGTTTGAAATAACAAAAAAGAAACAAGAACCGGTTTAAGTGTTTTCCCCCTAAATATAATAGAAAATTCTGCTTTTATTGATTAATTCTATCTCATAATTATTCGACCAATTTATGACAAGCATCTCTAGTACTTTGGAGAGATCTCTTTAACCTAAAGGAGATCTTAAATGTATTTGCCATATTATATTTTAATTTGCAAAAAAATATATATAAATCTCTAAATCCAATTCTGTTTAAATTTAGCTCTTATGAATTGACACAAGAAATCTGTTATTATGTCATTATTGAGCCACTATGGGATTTCATCTTATAGCTGACTTCATTGAAATAGTTGGGTTGAGTCAATCTGGGAGTGTTTGAAAGGATTGATGAGTAAAATTGTAATTTGAGAAGTTCAACCAAACGGATTACTTGTACAACACAGGGTAATGGGATTTTCAGTGTAGGCCTAGTTTTGAGCCTGTAGTAGTTAGTAAAAGTAAAATGTGTCTTGATTTTGGAAAACCAAACTTTATACATGTGGAATTTTTGCTGTTAAAACGGTTCTTATATGATATAATATAGAATGGGGTTGAATCATTTTGCTTCACTCTCTTTAGTTCAGTCTCAAACTCTCTATCTCTTGCTGCTTGCTGCTGCTATCTCTCTAACGGCTGAATACGTTATCTCTCTCTACCTCTCTGGCGTACACACTTTCACTAACCTAATATCTGAGTCTACAGTCAAGAATGACCTCACCACTCGAGAGTCTTGTCTCGGGTTTCATACCGAACAGACGGACCCAGTAGTCCAACACACACACACACACACACACACACACACACACATGCCCAGATTCTCCTTTTCATTTATCCTATTCACTCTCGCTCACAGGCTGTTGTGTACTTAAATAGACTAAGATAGCATGCGAGGGCGGAAATACTGACTAGATAAAATGGGCGTGCACTAGGGAGGATAAGTGAGTGCAAGACCAAGTGAAGGCATGGGGCTCAGAGGTGTGCAAGGCTGTGGAACCAAATTTGGAAAGTGGATCCAACACATCGGCTCGAAAGCCCTTCTTTTACAAACAGCAGCTCACAGCTGTACGGCCAAGTGGACAAGATATTTTCCCACAGGGGACCACTATTCCCTTTTAAGACATGTTGGAAGATAGCGGCAACTGTTTACATACCATGTCCTTGGCCGTAATAGAATCAGTGTCCTCTCCATTTGAAGACTCTGCCGTATGAATGATAAAGAAAAATAGCAGTGTAAAATGTTTCCATCTTTTCCATCCCACATGCTTTAACAAGCAGATTGTTGACAGATTTAAGACACGGCTTTCCCCCATGTTTAACTTTTCTAAACCAAACAGGACCTGAAAGTGTAATGAGAAGAAGATGAAATACAGACTTCTTTCAGAAAAAAAACCTTCCACGTTGTTTCTTTACGACCTGGTGTTTGGCTGGCCGCTCCATATATCCTAAGTGACTTGTTGTCATTGGCTGGATGCCCACAGATGGTCGAACTATCAAAGTATTATTTTCTCAATATCTGTAGATGTACAACAGCTGGACTACTATGGCTTGCTTCAACTCTTTTGGCTGACGTGTTTATTCTACCACGATAAGAGAAAGTATTTGTCGACCTCACACATTTATCACAGATTTTACGTTTTAAAGGGACCGTTTTTGGCCATTGTTGCCTTGGGAAAGGCTCAGAATTTTACTGATTCCCCATGTGAAATATTACATTCCCCATGCGCTGCAGAGGAGAGTTCACAAACAAGGAGTTGGAGAGTTTCTGTATTGAGGAAAGGTCTGAGATCTTCTCCATGAGTTCTCAAACCTCGTCACACACCACAGATGGAGACTCAGGGTTGTTATGGTGGCAAAAAGAGGGAAGCACAAAATATTGAATGCAGGGTGCCAATAATCGTGGCACACATGTTTTAGAGGGAAACATTTATTCTATATTATATGTAATGTTTCTTTTAGATAGAGTTTTGTGAATTAAACATCATGGGTATAGACAATAAAGACATTTTGTGAAACCCATTTTGCCCGTCTTTTTTATAGGGTACCGGTAATTCTGGAGGGCACTTTTTTAGTACAAGATTACGTAATTTTATATGTTCTCCTGTCATCCTCCTCAGTGAAGTACATCCGTGAGGTTTCTCCGCTCTTTAAGAAGCCATCCCTTGTGGCTGACCTACCCTGGGATGGCATCCGACCTCAGTCGCCCAGCTACAGCGGGAGTGAAGACTCCGGGTCGCCCAAACACAGTAGCTCCTCCTCAAAAGACAGAAAGCTCATAAACCTGAAGATGTGCTTCATCAGCAGGAACCTCACCATGCCAGATCTGGAGAACAGGTATGATTGGAGGCTCCTCAATGCTGGTGTGAAAGTTTGAGTGAAATACTAATGTTTTAATTGGTGTTGGATGCGTCTTTCTTCCTGTGTTCAATTTAGATTTAAGTAATGACCATGATACGAAATCATCCAAAACGATTTGTGTGAAATGTGTTAATAATAACATACTCTGTTAGTAATATGTTAACGTCGGTGACATTGATTTTAATCACCACTTCTCACCAATAAAAAAAAACGTGGGTCAAGATAAATTGCCTGGTGACTTTCCTGCAAAATTGTTTCCAAATTATTCAGTCATATTATCAGTTAATTCAAATCTGTATTCATCTTATCGCTAATGCGGGTATACCAATTTCAAAACAATTTTATAGCGGACTTTTATATCATATAATTGTCAGTGAGCAGTGAATCTGTGGTTCTCTGAATCATATAAGCAACTTAGCATCATCTCCAGTGAAATCAAGACTAATCCACTGGCATTCATTATGAATCCATGGTTATTTTTATTTATTTTAACAGGTATAGGTAAACCTGAAGGCTTTTCTTGGCCCAGATTCACCAAAAGGTAAATTAATATAAGGTAAAACGATTTCTGTATTAATATCATCGTACTGTAACAAAGCTCTAAAATATAAACCTTTTTGTCATATTATTATTTACAAAATATAATACATTACTCATAAAGCACTACAGCACCAATCACATGCCCAATCATGATTATTCCTTCAAATAAAATTTAAATCAAACAATCAAACTTTAGTTATATCGTACATTTCAAAACAAACGAGAGAAGAGAAAAAGTAAAATGGAGGGGTTGAAATGCAATACAAACTACTTAGATAAATTTGGAGACCAATGCACGAATTTAAATTAAATTAGGATAATAAAATATAAGAATACCACTGCTGATAATAATATAATAATAATAATATTCAAATAAAAAATGACACAAAGTTTAGTGCTTATAAATAGATGGTAAAATGTTAATTGATTAAATCCAAAATAAAAGAATACATTAAAATGCAATAAGATCCAATTAAAGAAAAATTCATAATAAATAATGAATTCGGGATCAAAATAACATAATAAAATCAAGTAAATCTTTATAAGAATTTTAAAAAAAGTTCTAAAACACTACATTAAATCCAGACTAGATAAATTAGTTTTTAGTTGACATTTAAAAGTATCTACATATATCTACATAGAACATTTTCCCATGCCAACTATTTCTTAGGTCTCAATATAATCATTTCATTTGGCGTGAGAATTGGATTATTTCCTACTTTTTTCTCATTGATCAAGGGAATAGATGAAGATTCAAGAAACCCCAATGCTTAGAAATTCTGACCTTAATTGTTCATCATATTTTTGATTGTGATTTATTCTTTTCCATGAGGTTGTTAGTTTAGTTCTTACATGGAGCTGCTGATACAGTTCTTCTCATGGTTCCTTTGTCACGTTCAGACTGCTGGAGCTCCATTCCCCAGACGGTCAGCACACAGTGGTGCTGCGCTGTAAAGACGGCCCAACCGCCAACTCCTGGTTCACTGCCATCCACACCAACATCGCCGCCCTGCTGCCACAGACGCTGGCTCACATCAACGCTTACCTGGGGGCTTCGTCCTCGACCTCCTCACACCCCCATCTCAAACATATCGGCTGGTTGGCTGAACAGGTATTTCCAACTTTAACACTTTCACGCTATTTTATAACGGTGATAATCCTTAACAAGTATTGCTTATTGTGGTCACTAATCTTCAAATGTTGGGTTCTGTGCAGCATGGAAGAACTATACCAAACATTGAATGAAAATTTAAAGCAATTTAATCTTCTTTGTGTAAATTCTAGCAAATTTATAGACATTTAATCTCAGACCGTTCAGTAGATGATGTGTCAATGTTTTTAAAAGCATTATTCCAGTGATAACATGACCATCAAAATATGGCTCTTAAACTATGAAAGCGTACCTATAGAATTAAAATTTAATTCAAATAATTGGTATCATTATTACTTGGAGAAGAATAACAATATTTCACTAATGGAGGTGGACTTCAAGATGCATCACAGCAACTTTGAAGACGGCAGACAGAATCAGCGCAGTTTCAGCTACAATTTCATCTTGATTGCATGAATATAACATTATCATTTGTCATCACACAGAGGCAAACTTTCTTGATCACCTGATCATACGTATCTATGTTTGCAACTTTGACTGTTTTAAAGGTTCCATTAAGGACATACACTAATTACATATCACAGTAGAGCGCAGAGTCCTATCTTGCTATCCAGAATTTTTAGCCCCACCCGACCATGAAGTAACGGGTTATATAATCACCTACTTGTCTGTCCATCAACTGTCTGTACGTCAATAAGCACGTTTGGTCAACAACACATGTGCAAACTCAACGTTCCAGCTTCCCCAAACTTTAAACATATTTTTAGATTGATAACTACTAGTGCCTTTTGGAATTTTGATTTTCCTGAAAACACTTTTTCTCTTCCATGGCAAGATTATTTCAAATATAGACTATGTCATATACTGATTTTTTGCGCGTGTTTGCAGGATTTTTTTATCTCCACATGACACTTTAGGTCATTAGGTTTAGGTTAGCTCCATCGTGCTTTAATATGCCAAAATAAATATTACTTAACATATAGCACTGTTATCAATAGCAATTGTAATGCATTCTCCCCTTGACCTTTGATCTGTGGTGCTCCTCAGGGCGCCATCCTTGGCCCTTTACACTTTATCATATACATGCTGAGAAAGAGTAAATATCCAAATTTGGAGCAATTTTTCCCATACCTGAGGAAAACATTGTTCTTTATGGTAGAAAATTATAGGTCTGTGTGATTTCACAAAATACATTTCAAATTATTCAAGAATTTGTTTAGCTGGTAATCACAGCATCACACCTACATGTCTATTAGGACATCTAAAATGATGAAATGTTGACCAACAAGGTCAGCTCCACTGAGACATGATGTTCTGCCAAAACCCCTTTCCAGGGCCGTTACTCAACATCATAACTCGGGAACAGAGGGCAGATTGTGACCATGTTTTTCACAAACACAAGCAAATTGTTTTTGCTGATATTGTGCTTCCGGTGTTTGTCGCCGCACCACGTGACAAATCCCTCCTGCAGTCATTGTTGTAGTCATTGAATATATCATGAGTCATGGATATAAACTGAAATCTGACTATTTCCCCAGAGCCACTTCAAGTCAATTTTGTTTCTGTGACATAAAGTTATCTCATTACACGTCCTATAAGGAGCAAATTTTAGATTTTATTGTCTATATCCTCTTGAGGATATAAATTGGGACAGTGGCGAGGGAAAAAAAAGTCATGAATGTTTGGTGTCATTACATGTAATGTAGCTCGATAGACAGGTAGGTAGGTAGGAAAGGTAGATAGGATAGATGGGTAGGTAGGTGGGTAGACAGGATAGGATAGGTAGGTAGGATAGGTAGGGTACGTAGGTAAGACCGATAGGTAGGTAGGATCGATAAGTAGGTAGGTCGATAGAATAAATCAGAAGGTAGGATAGATAAGTAAGGAGGTATGTAGGTTGATAGGATAGATAGGTAAGGAGGTAATTAGGTAGGTAGGTAGGTAGGTGGGTGGACAGGTGGGTAGAAAAATAGAGAGAGAGACACATTGAAATGTGATTAGTCCCCACCAGGGAAATATACCATTTTTAAAAATGTTTAAATTTAAAATTAAAGACTAAGTGTACTGTATATCACTGTCACATATCCCTCTGGAGTATGACTTTACCGAGGTAAACACAGAGTTAGGTTTATCATCAGCGCGATCTTAGATGGTCGTGATGGAATACAGTAGATTTTCAGGTGGCATAAATGAATATTGGAACACACGCCTCTCTGAAAAGGAAAGAGTATTACTGGTTCGTAGTTAACTTTCTTAATTCCTCCTACGTCACTGCACTCACCCTGACCTCAAAAGCCGACTCTGGCATTTTCACTCCTACGTGACAACCTCTGCAGCACACAGGAAGTGTGTGTTCTCCTGAATTGGCTTTAGTCCTAAATTTAAACAGGTCCATTAAAAAGTGAAGCAGAGCTGGCCCCAGCTCAGACTGACTCTGAATAATGTCTGTTCACTTGATGAAGTGCTCATTCAGGGCCATGTTGAACGTATGGATACCTCCCCCTGTTTATCTTGACCAGCTTCAAACAGGAAACACTAATGGTAGTTGCATTATACTGTTTCCTGCAGAGCCCCCCTACTCGCCACAGAGGCTCTCAATGACACTGTTTGCCTTAATGTGGGTGATTTTCACTATAACACTCACTCGGTCACTCGTCTCCTACGTGACTCAGACAAACACACAAGCCCTTTTCTTTTATTTCCCTCAGTGCTCTCAAAATTCAGGTCAGACTGTCAGGATGAACTAATTAACTGATTACGCTGTTATGCTGCGACACGGACCAAATACTCTGTTCAGTATTTTTAAAATAATCAAAGATACAGAATCATTCAGATTTATATGGCAGCAATGATCTATTTCCCCTGTATCTTTGATCTTTTGATTTCAATTTACAATCTGAACAGTATGCTACTGTTTTAGTAGCATACAGAGACATGGCTGTAAACGGCAATGCACTCTGGGAGAGATAAAACATGATCACAGCGGCGGGGAATTCAAGGATCAGACCGTTAGGGGGGACTCAGACCCTAATGAGAAACTGAGTCTTACAGAAATGTTCAACCTCCCAGTAAAGTACTAATTTTCATGGATAACAAATAAACCTTAATTTATAACCCACAAATGTCGGGAATATTATGGAACCATCGTTGCCGGTGCAGATCCTTCGTCTTAACGCAATAACTCAAAAACTATTTCATGGATAATTTTTTAATTTTATACCCACATAGATCTTAGTCTTAGGGAGAGGTACAATGATTTTGGGAAAGGTCAGTTGCATTTTGCCGCCACTAGGGGAATTTTGTAGCTCTAAAATCATAGTTTTCGTATCATAATTTTCTCAACCCTTTTAATAGTTGATTTTCAGTGACCCAAATGCTCCAATTATTGAGTGTCTCATGAAATCGCATAAACCATGATTTCATTCGGTTTGGACATGTAATATTAATGTATGTGTTTTATAAATCCCTGACATGTCCTCTTGACATTGTCTGTTAGTTGCAACTGGAAGGCGGTAGGCAGCAGCACAAGCCACTGGTCATGGCTTTGACGGAGAAGGACATCCTGCTCTTTGAATCGGTGCCGTGGAGCAGAGAGTCCTGGTCCACGCCACTGCTCACACACCCGCTGCTGGCCACACGGTAAAGACGACACTCAAGCCTTACAATGTTCAAACCCTGTCTTTGTGCTTTACATCCATCAGAAAACAGGAGACGTTATGTCTTGAACATGCTGAGTGGACAGATCCAACATTCCTCCATCAACAGAATGACCCTGTTCATGTTTATATTTACTCCTCACTGCTTTTAGATGGAGCATCTTCGCAAAAGCACCGTTTCCTCCCTTCATAACATCGGTTAAACATCTGACTCTCAGATGTCACTGCTTCAGCAGACTGTCTGCTCAGTATTTCCGTCTACAGCCAACTTAAATTTATGGAAAGTCCTTGCAAGTTTACACATGGCTCCTTTTGGAACTAAGTGTGTCTAAAATCTTTTCCAGGCTTCGAATCTGAATCGTTAAGCCTGGAAAACTCTAGAACATGTTGAGATATTCTGTTGGAGGTTATTTAGTTAGGCCTCAAAAAATACTTCTATGCTCATTTAAATGCTTTCCTCACACTTCAGAATGAGTTTGAATCATCATCCCATCATCTGTGCACACAAACACATTGTTGTGTGCACATACAGCCCCCATATTCTGCTTGCTTTTTTGCCAGCGTGACGCATGAATTTCATTTCCAAATACATTCAGATTTGGTTAAAACATGAAGAAACTGTTCACAGATGCTCATGTTAAAATGAAAGTGAAACCACTCAGCTAGTGTATGGTGTGATTGTTGATCACAAGTTCAGTGTGGGAGGAGAGGGGTTTCTACCATGATGCAGTCATGACTCCTGTGACTTTTGCGGGTTTTTCTAGTGTGTTTAATGTTTCCACCTATGGAAGGAGGAAATGACACCAACTACACCAGTCAGTGTTAAAGGCTAGTCACTTCAGAGTCCAGTCACCCCCACGCCAACTTCATTAAACATCTTAAACATGTTTCACCTCTATACACCGTAGTGCGCGGAAGACCTTGACCGATTTTTGAAAAGGTCAGTTGTATATTTCCGACACCAGGGGGGGGTTTATCTCCAAAAGTTTTAGGGCCATAATTTCTCAATCACTGGTCCGATTTAGTCCAAATATGGGGCATATGAAATGGCTGGAGAATGTCTATCTTATATGTTGTATTTTACCCTGATAAGTCATATTCTACTCACGGGGAGCTTTTCTATGAAAAATGTTTTTTCTGACATAACTTCCTAACCGTTGGTCCAATTTCCTCCATATTCAGTGTATGTGAATCGACTCAAGGAGATCTATCCAGTATATATTATCATATACAAAAATATGATAATATATCATATATATCATATGCCGGGGAGATTTTGTTTAATGAAAAACGCTGTTCATCTGACAATTTTCAATCAGTGGGATTGCTTGTACAATGCAGGGGATTGAGGGCTTTTCAGGGACGACAGCATAGGCCTGGTTTAATGGTTACTCTTTACTATCATGTTTTTATACATAGTATGTACAGATAGGAGAATAATGTGAATTTCTTTCTCTGCATTTGACCCATATCTGAAGAGCAGTGGAGCCTGAACCCCTGTGAAGCTGCAGGCTAGCAGATTAGGGTTCAGAGGCTTGCCCAAGGACCCTACAAAGATGACTCTACCTCTGGAGCTAAAGCCTCCCCTAACATCAATAATTGACAGAATCTATATCCATTTTTCATAACCCTAAGCCAAACATTACTGCATTAGTGTAGATTCATTCTCACATCCCAGATCTGCTAATCAACAGATAAAAGAACAGAAGTAAGAGGAGAATTGTGGGATCCTTGCTACTCCGACGAAAAATAGATTATGGCTCCGTCAAGATGGATCACAGCCTATAATCATCTACCATTGAATGTCTCTCCCTCAGACTGGTTCATTCCGGCAGCGCCCGGAGTTCTCCCGCCCAGGGTGCAGATCTGGTGTTCGCCACGCGGACCGGCACAGGACGGGGAATCGAGTCCCACATCTTCCGGGTTGAGACCCACTGGGACCTGTCTTCTTGGACGCGAGCTCTGGTGCAGGGGGCACACGCTGCAGCGGAGCTCATTAAAGAAGTGTCTATAGGTGAGTGTGTGTTTGAGAGTGTTTAGATGTTCTGGTAATTTAAATAGAGGTGCACCAATCAATCGGCACCGGAAAGCTTAGTTCACACACCAAGCATGAGCTTCCACGGCTCTAAACATCTCACAAGTAAACCAGAAAGCAAAAGCTTGCAATTTGTAACACCAGCAAAGACAAATTAATGGAGGATGGAGCAACAAACGCTTGGCACAACAAACTTAAACACACTTCAAATTTAGCCCAGAGCCAGCAACTAGCCCGCCAACATATAAGATATAATAGACGAAATGAGGCTTACAAAGTTTTATTTTCACTTTGAAATGTCATACAATTGGTCAGAATACTTACACATTACTCAATTCCAACCAGCCTTTTTAAGTCCTCTGTGATCCTTCAAAATAAGAGCACTTAAAATACATTACTCATTTCGATTTGGAAAAAAAAAAAGCCAGCATCAGTTTAGGCCGGTCAGACTTTATAAACTCGGTGATCGGTCAAGAAAATTGCAAGCGGTGCATATTTGCTATTAAAAGTACCTCTAATTGCTGATGAAGCCTCACAGTGTCTGTGAGATTTTATTAAAAAATCCTTTAAATCAAGAAATAAAAGAGCATCTTTCCCCTTGGAGTCCATTGACTATGCTTTTGGGTAGATTTTCTGCTTGAAACTTATATTTCACTTCTGCCTGTAGATCCCTCTAAATCTCCTATATTGGCCCTTAAAAAAGTTTCGGCAACGTTTTGTTAACTTAAGTGCTCCGCCTCGAGTGGTTAAGACAATCTGCTATTGCATGATTAAGTAAAGGAACATAATACTTCTATACTAATAAGACTGATGACATCCAACTAGAAGTTCAAGATTTGAATCAATCAACAACCCAGTAGGTCTTGCACTGAAAATATCTATAATCTTTTATATAAATGTTTTGGAGCGAAAATGTGATCGGTCGTCCAAAGTGTTTATTTATGATGTGTCCTTTGTAGACACTTCACTGTACAGTGTGTTATAATGCAACCCTCCACACTCCACACCATACCACAGAGCTGATTGACAAGTTGGAAAGTGTGAATGTGGCTTTTTGGATGAATTAGTGTTTGTTCTGTGTGTGTGTGTGTGCGTGTTTATTCGGTGTGTGTGTTTCTGTATGTGCGTCTGTGGTTTCCTGTCACATAGGTTTGATGCGGTGTGTTACAGTAAACAGACCTTTACACAGAGGATATGGCTTAACCTTTGTTTATCAAATCATCAAACTAGCAAGTGAGCGTCAACGAGAAATTCCCACACAATCTCATATTTGTTCACATTTTTTCCAGGTAAGGATTGATAAGTTTCTGAATAAAGGCCTATCTATATGCTGGAAAAATTGTTTTAACAGGAAGTTCCTTACAGAAACTGTCGGCTAACGGTGTGCACCAGTTCAATGAGAGCATTTCTGTGGAGGAAAAGCAGAAGTGTGAGCCAGCAGAGGGGAATGTGTTCACTCGGTGCAGAACAATAGTTGGCTGCTAGTAAAGCACTGGAAAGCTTCAACCATTTTTTTCTTCCTCGGTGCTGTCCTAATGCTACACAAACACACTTTTGTGCTGAAACACTCAAGCCGGTCAGGTTACAGTATCAGACAGAAAAGTTCTTTCAGATCAAAGTTAGAGCTACAAGAGGCAGGGTTTTATTTAAATGATACACTGGTTTCCAGTCTGCAGCAGAGAGGAAAAGATTAGACTGTTTAACCTTTTTTTTTCTGAGAAGTGTCACTGCTGGATGTATGGTGACCATCATGTAATGTTAGCTTATGATTAATAGTCATAGATAATTGTGTGAAATGATTAGATTTTTTTTTCTGTCTATGATAAGAGTATATGTATAATTACTGTGTAATAATACAACAATACAAATAACCTCATGAGGAGCAATTTATAGGCAATGTCACGTTTATATTTAGACTCAGATCAGAAAGCTTCAGAAAATTAGAAAGCTTCTGTAATATCCGATAGCTGGATGGATCAGCGGAGTTGGCTTGTGTCAAGTTCAATAATTATTGTGAAGTGGTGAAGATGACCTTTTGCTGCAAATTTGATAAATCTTCCAACACCTAGGTTGGACTCTCCTCTATCATCTGGCGTTCACTATGATGTTCTGCGTATGGCTTTATGTGATCAATAGAGGATTTCTTCTTCTCTTCAAACCAAACTGTGCCCACAATAGTATGGCTTTGCGACTAGAGGATCAGTAGATGCTCTTTGACAAGTTGGGCTCTTCCAGAAAACAACGGTCAGGCTAATTTAATTCTCAACTCATAACAGTATAAGAGCAACAAGACAATGTCATCAACCGACGCCAGTCAAACGTCAAATAGTGGAAAATCCTGCGGAAGTAGTGATGAAATATGACGTTTCTGTTTCATCCGGCTGTTTTTACACTGATAAATGAGGATGATTCCAAAGATTATGCCAAATAATGGGTATTAAAGAATATAAAGTGTCCCCAGCAAAAGAGCACTGGAGAGAGAGGTATCCATTTACTGCATCAAAGAAAACACCTTTTCCATCCATCCATTCTTCATAACCCTGTACTCTGCAGGGTTCTTGGTGGGCCGGAGCTTATCCCAGCTGACACTGATTGATAACAGGTCCAACAAACACTAATTAGCCACATTAATACCAACTGCAGGCTCTAAAGGTAACTACTAATGTGTGTTACATTTTTCATCAATTAAGACACTGTAATATCGTGGTTGTGTGATATTGTGTCTTTTTTCTAATCATCAATCAGCCACAACATTATAACCGGTGACTGGTATTAATGTTATGGCTGATTGTTGTATACAAACAAACAATTCACTTTCACTTAGAGTTATTTAAGGTTACTTTATAGAGTCACCAGCTCACTCATAATGCAAATTTTTGTCGATAGGAGGAAGAACCCACCCAAACACAGACAGTATGCTGTCACTATGTTGAGAAAAAAACATGCCCACCCCCCACCCCACCCCACTTTCAGTCGAATTAGTCACCAGAACAGCTTTTGATTTATTGATTGGTGACAGAGATAGTGTTCCTAAAATGCATTACCAATTTAGCCTCCGCTGCTTCCCTACCAAAGCGAGGAGTAATTTGATCTGCTGTGAACATGTGATGTGATTTAAGGGTTAGAATGTAAGAATGAAAACCTGACCAATCAAAAAATAAGCAAGTTTATTGAAATATGAGAACTGCATAGGAATTTATGAACCACTCAAAGTCAGGGCAATCGGGTGACACTAACCTTGACATAAAATACCAAACCAGTGAGAAACTACATTAAACTGTTCCAAACAAACTAAACAGTCACAGCGTTCCTCAGGGCACAGATCCCAAGGCCCTGAAGGCGGGTTTGATGAAGATGCGTTCACGTTCTACTTACGCTCCACACATTTCCTGTCTCCTGGTGGATCCTTTCCCTTACACCTGCACAACTCTTTCAGGTTGCACTCTGAACAGACAGGACGTTCGCCTGACGCTGCACTATGAGAAGGGCTTCACTGTAACGAGAGAGCTGGCAGATCCGGCAGTGGGCACCGTGCTGTACAGATACCCCTACGAGAAGCTCAAAATGTCCGCTGATGATGGAATACGCAACCTTTACCTTGACTTTGGGGGTCCAGAGGGAGAAATGGTGAGTAATGACTCATGTCTGAATGGAAATTTATTAGGACTGAATATGAAACAGATTCATCATGGCTTTACATCGGTGTTTTATAAAATAGCTACTTTTTTGAATTCAAAAAAATAGATAATTTTGATATAATCAAAGCAATAAGTTACAAATCCTCCGAATTGAGGAGCTGAAAGCAAAACATGTAAAAAATATTTTTTGAATTGATCATTGGGTCACATTATTAATGATGTCACAATATACTGTACACGGTCCTCATACTATATTTTTTTAATAATTAATTAACCAATCATTTTTAAGTGAATGTAACTGAGAGGCTTTCTTAGAATTGCAACAGGTACAAACAGTTATTAAGTGAAGAGATGGTCGAATCTCTGAATCTCTGAAATCTTTGCTGCAGCTTTGACCAGCAATTGGGACTTTTTGTTAAAATGTGACTTACTATCAGTGGGAAAACAGCCATTGTAGATTGCAAGCAGTTTTGTTCTGGCAGAGAAGACTGAGAAGCAGACACTGTCCCGCAGTCCTTGTCCGTATTGTTGATGCAAGTTATACTCCTTAAACTCAGTTCGCACAAATACGTTGTCAGGAATGGAAGCAGTATTCCAGCCATCTCAAAATTAGGACACTAGGCAGCATCTGCAACACGACTAAATACGATCAGATGAAGCCAAAAACGGCTCTCATACCATGATAAACCAACCCTGTGACCTCGACCCACAAAGACATAACTACTCCATCCTGAAAATGAAAACTATTTTATGAAGCCGCCTCTTAAAGTATGGGATTGATGGAGACTCTCAGTTTAGTCATTTCTTTAAATGTTCTTGTAGCAACCGTGCCAGCCTTGAGAAGCTGTTTTTGATGGGGCCTCACTGTCCTGTCAGAGCAACCCAGTATTTTCACTTTACACTCGTATTTAATGTCTGCCTTATAATTTGTGGTGAAACAATGAAATATATGATGCCTTTTTTACTTAGTTGTGAAGAGTGCCAAAACCAGTACGATAGAGTTCCCTCAGCTGTACCACATTTATCACACACGGGGGAGATAGAGTCAGTTATCTTACCATTTTCAGTTTTGTAGTATTGTAGTCTGTGTACGACTTGAAACTGAATTAACCTACATCTAGAGTTAACAGCTATTTATATTGGACAGGCTCTCCTCCCAAATTAATCCGATACTGAGACACTCAATTCTTCTGCTCAGCCTTCCTTAAGTGAACGGCGCCAACTGTTTCACAATAATAATAATAATAATAATAATACATTTAATTTATAATGCACTTTACATTTGGATCAAATCTCAAAGTGCTACAAAGCAAAAGCAGATAAAAGCATCAATAAAAAAATAACTATATAAAAGCCTGACCAAAAAGCAGCAATGTTAATTAAGGTTATAGGTTCTGCTAAAAAGGAAAGTTTTAAGTCCTTTTTTAAATGTG